>JPJV01001994.1:0-55055 GCA_000750745.1 Pseudogymnoascus sp. VKM F-4281 (FW-2241)
AACCCCCCCCCCCATCTAATAGATGACACCACCGACTGACACAAACAAAGGTCGTTATACCGACGCTCCCTGAAGCTTGCTCTGGACTGGTCCGTCCACAGATACCTCTGGAGAGGCCAAGCGCTCTATCTCCGATCATTGTTCGAGGCGAATAAAAACGTTAAGGACCCGCGGCAACAGAGAGTAAGCATCTGCTCAATATAACAGACGAGCGAGTACTTACCAGTCTCGTAGGCGCTTTTCAGAGAAACAGAAGACTTGCTTGAAAAATGGAAGCACCCAGATCCATACCGTGTACCGACAAGCCCAGGAGGTATGTTAAGGCCTCAGCTATCAATATTGGATGGACACATACTGATTGAAATTGTGCTACAGGCTCCAAATACGAGCGCAACCTTCCAGCGTCTACCCTTGAGCGTAAGTTTCAATGCCATGCTATTCTTGTTAATTATGGGACCCATACTAATTGCACGCGTAGCACCTACGAACACGAATCTATAGGGACTATAAAGAGGGAGCTTGGTGCAGTGGGAGGCTGCTCATTGTATATAGAAAATTAAGAGCTTCAATGCACAATGTTATGCTTAGTTTTGGCTCCTTTCATTTTCGGATCTGGTTGTGAGAGATGTAACTCCGAATCGCGAAACTGTAAACGCGCCTGTTGGTTGCGCCTATTGGTTGCGAGACATTAACCAGCGGATTTGAGATCCACGCGTTTAAATTAAAACACTGTATGATTTCTGGAAAACTAGCAATTGATATTTCACGTTCATAAAGAAAGTCATTTGAAATATTGATAGTTTCATAAGATTGATTCTGAAAATCAATCCCGACCCATTGCCATGGACCTATTGTACAACCTTAAAAAACGCAAAAAGCAGCCGTGAGCCCATATCCCGGACGACACCCCATTATCATGAAAGCGAGAACATTGCAGAAACCCAGGAAGAAAACCGTTTACAACTCTTGGCTTCCAGCACCCTTGCCCTTGACGGTCTTCTTTGGGAGAAGCTTCTGGTGGATATTTGGTAGGACACCACCTTGTGCGATTGTGACGTGTCCGAGGAGCTTGTTCAACTCCTCATCGTTGCGGATGGCGAGTTGCAGATGACGCGGGATGATACGGGTCTTCTTGTTGTCACGAGCGGCGTTACCAGCCAACTCAAGAATCTCAGCAGCGAGGTACTCCAGGACAGCAGCCAGGTACACGGGGGCACCTTTTTGACGCGTCAGTAAGAAATCCCAATGATAAAACGCGTAAAGATAGGCAACATACCAGCACCAACACGCTGGGCGTAGTTTCCCTTGCGGAGGAGACGGTGAACACGTCCGACGGGGAACGCGAGACCGGCCTTAGATGAGCGACTGTATTGAATACCAATTAGTAAAGTGAACCTGATAAAGCAAATAGACAATCCAGAAAAGACTTGGATGAATCTTGAAATCAATTGCCAAAAACAGGCGAATTGCTTCAAGGGGTTTGGGGCGATGTGGGAGACAACTTACGATTGCGCGCTCTTGGAGCCAGACGCCTTTCCTCCAGATTTGCCTCCAGTCATTTTGAGTGAGTTTTGGGGGGGTTGAAAATTGAGGGTGTTGTTGTTAATTGGAGAGTAAGGGTGAAGTAAACGTGGATGGTATAGTCGTGGTGGGTTGGATGTGGTCGTTGAGAGATGAAGAGAGGAAAAGGAAGAAGAAAGGCGGAGTGAAGTGGGAGTTGATGGAACTTTATAAGACTGTCACCAATATGGGTGATTTATGGGATCACTCGCTTGAAATCGCGCGAATGGCGCGAATGGGCTGATGGGGCGAGGGGATGGCAGCTAATCGAGCTAATCGAGCCAATCAGCACTCGCTTAGACAGCGTTCTGTGTTGATGCACCCCCCACCTCTCAATTGTTATGATGTCGAAACGCGCTTCTGTTTCTGGTTAGCGCGGAATACGTGCCTCGCGTACCCGAATCACCACCGCGCATTTCTCTGAGGTATAAGAAGTGGCAGGACCTCCATCTCCGTCAACCCTTTCCCTTCTTTCTCCTCTCTTCATCTATCACCCACACTCTGCAACGCCCACGTCCCACGCCTACAACTTCAATCAAATCTCAATTCTAATATTCCAACTTTCACCCCCAACTTAAAAAACCCCCCCAAAATCATCAACATGCCTCCAAAGGGTGCCGCCGAGAAGAAGCCCGCCGCAAAGGCCCCAGCAGCCAAGGCTCCCGCTGAGAAGAAGGATGCTGGAAAGAAGACTGCCGCAACTGGCGAGAAGAAGAAGCGCACCAAGACCCGCAAGGAGACCTACTCTTCATACATCTACAAAGGTGAGATTCAAAAATTCCGAAAACACGCCGAAAACACCCAATCGCGCCACTTTAGTGTCACGTTCATAACTAACATACCACAGTTCTCAAGCAGGTCCACCCGGATACTGGTATCTCCAACCGTGCTATGTCTATCCTGAACTCCTTCGTCAACGGTAAGCTTTCTTCACCTTCACACATCAATCTCAAACCACTAACACCATTTAGACATTTTCGAGCGCGTCGCAACTGAGGCGTCGAAGCTTGCCGCATACAACAAGAAGTCCACAATCTCGTCCAGGGAGATCCAAACCTCGTATGTTATATTGTAAACTCGCATTGATACAATTCTAACATATTATCAGTGTCCGTCTTATCCTCCCAGGAGAGCTTGCCAAGCACGCCGTGTCGGAAGGCACCAAGGCCGTCACCAAGTACTCGTCTTCGGCGAAATAAATGTTCTCTGTTTGCGGGTTTTCACACAGGGTCTCGGATATGTTCGGTCTTCGGAGTCATCTAAATCAGATGATAAGGCCAGCATGGGCTCGATCTGGTCGGGTCTCTTTAATGCGTTATGGATGGTCTGCTTTTACGGGGGCAAATGTCTTCAGGGTCTGCTTTATGGGTTACGTGGCTGTACAATAAGCGTCTTCAGGGTTAGGAATGCTGAAGATCATATTTGAAATATCTTGACGTCTTTGATTTATGTGATGAACGAACACTGCAGGATGATAATCAACCCACTTAGAGCGCACTTTTCTTCTTCACTATTCGGTGGCTGCACGAAATCCGAGCATCGCGAGTTTGGAAACGATGATTGTGCGATCAATCCGACGCAATTGTACGAACATCATTCTGAAATAATTCGATGGGTACAGTACATGGATTATATGCGATGAGAAATCTTCGGGATCCCTATTTTATCACCTCCTTAAGTTTTCACATTGTTGGTATCAAGTTACACGATGGGTGGGATTATTCGATTCAAGGCAGTGCGGAAGCCACACTTAAATAATATACAGTTTTGATATGTACAGCATTTTAGCGAACAAATATTATCCCAGCCCAGCTTTGGTAGTTTTGACAACATGCGACACAGGCTGCAATATCCCCTTGTTATTTAGGGCGCCCAGCGCAGTCCCACTGCTCCATCCCATTTTCTCCATCATTGCCCTACCCCTATTTTCAACTCCCAACTCTGGCGCGGAGCCTCCCACAACATCTCCATCCTTATAACCACCCGCAGAGCCACGGATCCCCGAGCTTGTTTTGGCCATCGGATTCTTACCTTTGACATCCATACGAGGGAAAAATCGGCGAGAGATTCTTCGTTCAACAGAGGTGAAAACATTTTCATTGTACGCAGATGTCCGATGGGTGCGGTAGAGCACAGGGAAACGCTTTCTTTCGGCACCGACTGACTTTGACTTCAGGTTAAAGGCATTGGCGATTTCATGGACCGCTATACGGTCTTTCTTCTCCATGGGCGGTAAAGCGAGCCTAAAAACATTGCATTAGTACCTCCATTTTGAAAGATCGAACGGAAGAGCCGAAGCTATATGGGAAGATAAGGGTATGGATGTATGCGTACGTGGTGTTCTTGCCAATTAGAAACAATCTGATTTCTTCTTTGATCGCCAGGATCCCCATGCCCTCCTTGTACTTCATACTGAGGTCTGGTTTGTCGGGATGGATGCCCAAGACTCCCAAAGCTCTGCGGTGCTCGCGGTCCTCCTTCCTCTGCTTCTTCTTGACTCGATCGTTCTCCCACGCGGACTGCATTGATGCCTCTAATTCCGGATCAGAAACATCAAACGGTAGCCTACCCTTGCGACCCTTGGGTTTCTTCTTCAGGCTAGGACGCTCAAAATCCATGACGTCGAAACCATCATAAGCGTCTGCGAGCCTTGTAGCTGAAGGAAAGCCACTGCTGGGTATTTTCGAGACCTTGTCTCTGCGTTGGAATTGCTGTCTTTTGCTGCTCTGTGTCGCTGACGAACTACCACCGCTAGGTTCATTGAGTCCGTCAAACAGAGCCAACTCCGAGGAGTCAAAGCCGAACTCGAACTGTTTCGCTAGCAGCCTTGCCATTTTTTCATCGTTAAGGCTGTCCAACTGCCGCTGTATAAGGTCCATGTCATCGTCTTCAGAATCGGTACTTTCATCCAGATCATCATCCGCCGAATCAGAATCATCAGCGTCACCATCCAAGCTCTCCGTCACTAGCGTTTCGCTGGCTTCAAATTTGTTAATCAGATCCAGCGCCTGAGATGTCAATAACGCTGCCGCAGTCGCAGGAACCCATTCCGACTCTTTGTTCGTGTGCTCACTCCAAGCGACAAGGTATTGTAGACCGGATTCGCCCTCTCGCCTTGACAGGACTTCATCGATCGGGCCGGAAATTTCAACTGGGGCCTCTAAAGTATCCTGGTTTGAAGAGTCTGGAGAGTGCAAGATATCATCCAACAATTCCAGGTCGGAGTCAGGAGTGGAGTCGCGGTGTGGAAACATGTCGTTGCCGTTGCCTCCAAGCTCCCTTCCGTTACCTTGTCCTAAAACATCCAGGCCTTGCTCTTCGAGATTTGTGATGTAGTCGTTCATCATTTCATCTTCAACGCTTCGATTTGTGCGATAGCGGCCGCTGCCGTTTCGACTCTTTCGTGAGGTCAAGGGTGGCGTATCAAGTGAATCTGATAACTTGGTCTGCAAATCTACGTAATCGGTAGAGGGAGACTCGAGCAGATGTCCTTTCCCTTTCGCTGTAATCTGGCTCATGTCACCAGGTGAATGTCGCATATCTGTAGCCAATCTGGTACTACCAGTGGATTGTTTGTCTTCGGTGTATACCGTTACGTCGTCGTTGATTGTGGTGCGTAGGGAGGAAGTTTTCGAAAACTTGGGCTCAGTCAATGGCAGGCTGCCGAAGAACTTGCCGTTATTATCTCGTCCCCTAAACAATATGACTTCCTCGCTTGAGTTTGACGGTGTTGGTGAAGATGACCGAATTTGCGGGGGTGGCAGGTTCGTTTCTATAGAGTGACTGCCTTCCATATCAATGATAAACTTGCCTTGGGCATCTTGCTCTTTGCTTTCACGGCTTCCTTCCGCATCTTCTGCCGCTTGAGTAATTACTGCCTGTTCTGAAGAGTCCATAACCCCGTCCATTCCAATGTCGGTATCGGATTCTTTAAGGGACATGCATTCCATGGCAGACTCAGGGCCTGGTGTTTCGGGTGGCGGAAGAATGCTGGCACTAACAAAGCTGACCTTTGTATCCCGTAGTCGCAAATTGGACAATCTAGAGGGTTCATGGCGTTGAGTATTTAAGGCCTCCGCTTGTAAAGAGAATGCTTCAAAAAGTCAGCGGCCGTTCGTTCGCTATGCGCTGGTAGGAACGGATACAGGGCTATCCCACTGACCTTGTGGATGTGATGCAGGTTTACTTGCGCCAGAAAATGGGATAAAATCTGCTTCCTCTTCGTTTTCGACATGCCTCCTGCCACCGTCGCCACCGCCGCCACCACGACCACCACCACGACCTCGTCGACCTTGTCCTCTACCATTGCTTTTGCCTGCTCCCCCACCTCTGGGGCCTTTCTTTGAGCGTACCATCGTTGGCTTGATATCTATATCATTTTCTCCGAGGTTTAGTGGTGTAGAGAAACTAAATTTGAAATTGCGACCCCCGGTAAGGTTTTGAATTGACTTATCAGTTACCGCACCACAATAAAGTTGCCAGAACAATGGAGATGTGCGGTTTGTGAGGCAGCGTCTGGAATATTACACTAGAAACAGTATTTCTAGAGGTGTTTTTATGTATATTTCATAGACTTGTCAAAGAAAATCTTGGACTATATAAACACTGTGTGGTCTCCCATCGAGTACCCTTGCAAACACACTAAGATAAAGGTGCCTTATCGTACCAGGCAAAGCCGTACAGTACGTACTATATAGCATGCCGGGTGACAGACATGACGCGCTCCACTGCAATTCAACTGCGCCTGCCCCTCATCAGCGCCTGCCTGCCAGTATCCACGACTCTGAATACCTACAGCTGCCTAATATAATGCTAAACGGCAACTTATATGCGTGCGACTAAGAACATATTCACCACATATTTGGGCTACATCCTCGAGGCCCGTCCAACCAAATGGCGGCTGTAGATTTCAGCCGCTACAAGCGTATTGTCCAATATATCTGGGATCCAGAACCAACCAACCTCGACAGTTCAGATCTGCCACTGTGGTGTCTAGGAGATCAATACACGGTCGCGACCATGCCGAAGCATGCTTCCGCTCCTGGTGATATGGACTTACCTTCATATGGTAGCTCTCATGAAACAGCACAAAAACGAACTGATGCCGAGAAATCAATACAAGCGGCTACGCCCACGGAAAGTGTTGCCAGAGGTATAGACTCTGACTTCTCGCAGGAGGGAACCGCGTCAGATGTTGAAGATGGAGGTTGGCCTGTTGCATTCCTTGACGACTTCGAATCTAAATTACGGTTTTCCTACCGCACTGGCTTTCCGGTTATTCCAAGGTCAGAGGACCCAAAAGCTTCCTCCTCGATGAGCTTCTCGGTCCGGCTGCGGAGCCAACTGAGTGATCAGGGTGGGTTTGCTTCAGATACTGGCTGGGGGTGTATGATCAGGTCGGGTCAAAGTCTTTTGGCTAATTCCATGGTGATACTGCGACTTTCTCGAGGTACGTATTGTTCGGCATATAGTTCAACACGACGTTCCACTTCTGATACTCTATAGGCTGGCGTCGTGGTGTAGGCAGGGACGAAGAACGAGAGATAGTGTCACTCTTCGCAGACGACCCTAGGGCGCCGTATTCCATCCACAAGTTTGTTGAGCATGGCGCAGAAGCTTGTGGTAAATATCCTGGGCAGTGGTTCGGGCCATCAGCCACAGCAAGATGCATACAGTAAGCCACCCACATAACTGAAGAATCACGTATTATAAATATTAAATGTCGTCCCACAGGGAACTGGCAAAACGCCACGAATCAGCAGATGTGAGAGTCTATATCACTGGCGACGGGTCGGACGTTTACAAGGATGGTTTCATGAGTGTTGCCAAACCTGATGGTGTGAACTTCAAACCTACTCTTATACTTGTGGGGACACGTCTAGGTATAGATAAAGTTACTCCGGTTTACTGGGAGGCGTTAAAGGCATCATTACAGATGCCACAATCAGTAGGGATTGCGGGGTATGTTGTCTCCACCCATTATACTTGATGCACTCTCTGACAGTCAATTTTTCAGTGGCCGCCCGTCGTCTTCTCATTATTTTGTTGGAGTTCAAGGTTCACATTTCTTCTACCTTGACCCACACCAGACGATGGCTGCCCTTCCTTTCCATACAGATGTCGGGGAGTATACCACTCCAGAGATTGATTCCTGCCACACCCGAAGGCTACGAAGGCTGCACATCAAAGAGATGGACCCCAGCATGCTTATTGGCTTTCTTATCCGAGATGAAAAGGATTGGCAGACATGGTCCGATGATATCATGAAATTCCCTGGTAAAGGTATCGTGCATATCGCCGACAACGACCCAGCTCAACAGAGCCTGAATCACGAGCGTGAGGGCGCCATTGACGATGTCGAGTCTTTCGATGAGGATGACGGTGAAGATTACGACGAAGAGCCCCCCCAATCTTGATCAACTAGGGGAGGAAGTTCGACCTGAAACTTCGAATTAACTGTCACCGACACCCAGACACTATATAAACTCGAGCATATGCCGGTTGCTGAGACCAGTAACTCATTGAGCCATGGCGGTGTTATTGAAGCGATGCGGGGTACCCGGCATATTATGACCTCAGGGTCTCAGGCCATACCCATAAAGTTGTATACTACTCTGCAATGCAACGCGTGGTTTTCAATGGGATGTTTTGCCACGGCCACCTGTCTTCGGCTTTGGAACAAGCAGGCCATGCTTCTCTGCCTTGATGTGATCGAAGAGCTTGTTTTTAGAACTGAAGGAGCTGTTACAGGTAGCACATGTATTCTTGTGATACTGTCAGCATTGGCTGAGAGTTGAATAGAGTTGATTCTTACATTTTGGGTATCATCCTCGGCCTGTTGACGGGCGGCCTTTTTCGCACGTTTCGCCTTTGCTTTCCCGAGCTTCTTATTTTCTTCTGTGGGGGTTTCATCTGTACCTCCGTCGCTCGAAAGTAAGACGTTATCGAGCGCCCGTGCCACATTGCCAATTACATTTGGTTTTGTAGGATCGTCTGTTTTCAGCGGTTCCTGGTTTGGAAGCCCAGATATCCTATCCTCCACCTGCTCCCTGGGTGCATAATCGTCGTCGTCGGTGTCATTTTCTGGTATTGCCTCCGTAATGGACTCCTCTTTAGGGCAGTGGTCCGCTTCATTCTCCTTCGCAAGCCGGTCAAGGCCGGTAAGGTCATCGTTATTAGCAGCACCGGTCTCCGGATCAGTTTTGCCAATTCCGCCAACAGGTATGGTGTCATCATCAGTAGCATATTCCAAAGAGTGAAATGAGGCCTCGGAATCAGGATTCCCTGGATTAGATTGAAGTGGAGCATCGGCTGGGGTATCGGTATCCAAATGGAAGAGTTTATTCTCCTTTCGCATCTGCCGCGTTAATTCCCGAACAGCCTTGAGATGTTTTTTGCTTTTTTCATGGACTTCGTACTGTTTCTCGCTCTTAAAAATCTTGTTGCACGTAACGCATTCTACGACTTCCTCTTCCGATTCCTCGGAGTCCGAGAAGGTCCCCTCCTCTTCAGCAAAGTGAGTTTGTGCCCATGCTGGTTGAACGTGTTCGTTTAGTTTTGCTTCATGCATAGCCCTCGAGCGAGCAGCTTGAGCTGCTGCCGCATCTCTCAAAGCTTGCTGTCGATCAGCCTCGGACTGCGTGTTTGGAATGTACCTGGGATCCCGTTTCCGCACGAAGCCTACGAGCGATCTCACAGCATCATTAAACTCCCGGATTCCTTCCTCCCGGAGACGCTTATTCTCCTTTTCCATTAGTCGCCTAACTCGACGATCAGGAGCATCCGCAAAATTGTGTGCGTCTTTCCATGAGAATGACTTTCTGGTTGAGAAGCTGGCCCATGCGACATAAAATGGTTTGACAACACGGTCATAACTAGATTCGGCAGTCCCAAAGTCTGGGTAATCGATCGGAGCAATGCCTTCCCAGTTGCAAGCAGCATCCTCTTCTTTTGTGAGAGCTTCAAACACGGACTGAAGCCTTCCATAGAAGCCGTCCAAGCTATTGGTGAAGGGCATATTCGGGGAAAATTTCCCCATCAAAATAGTCAGGTCCGCGGCACTGGTGTACCGCATATCGTGTTCGAAATGGTCGCCGGACCCAATATCGGAATCTCGAAGTATTGCATCTCGGTGAGAGTCGTACCAGGCCCTTTCTTGGGGATCAGACAAAATCTGGTACGCTGATTGAACCTCTGCAAATAGCCTGGTGGAATCTTCAACATCTCCATAATTTCGATCCGGATGCAGTTCTAAGGCCTTCCTTCTGTACGCTTTCTTGATCCTAAACGCTGGTCAGCTCATGCTGAGGACAATTCGACTGCGTCAATCTACGCACTCGTCATCGCTGGCCTGGCGATCCACGCCAAGTAACTCATAATAACAGGTCTTCACATGGTCGCCTCCGGTATCCCCTTGCCCGCTGGACTTTTGCTGGTTCGAGGACTGCTGTGCGCCCATATTGTCGGCGGTAGAGACATGCAGCGATTCCCTTGATGCTGTCGAGTGCCTGCCTGTGAACCGGCAGAATAGGTTGGGATATTATAATGAGTCACAGTTTCATAGCTTGTGGACAAGGATCAACGTTTGAATGAAATCCCTTTTTGCTTCCAGCCACAGAAGATGAAGTCGTTTTCCGATCTACGATTTATATATATGAAGCGCCGCCGCCGTATCTGAAGAGAACACTGGACGTTACCCACTCCCCACTCCGATAGCCATCCGTTATCGTCAAATATATTGAGTGCGAGTGTGTGCACGTACCGACTACTTTTTGCTCGTACTGACGAGTGTACGTACATACATAGTATAAAGTCGCACCTGATTTGCACCACTCTACTCTAGACTCAAAGCAGCTAGTACAATGTCACTCACGTGAAGATTACCTAATATATGTACATTTATGATCGTGCAAGGTTGCAAAGGCACAGATCTAGAACGCCACTGGCTTCCAGCAAAAGTACTTAACCTCGCATCAAACCTAAATTATCCTGACAGTACGTCCAAACCTCGAAAACGCCAAGAAAAATTACCAAATGCAAAGCAAGGCCGCCTCAGCGTTTTAAACTTGCCATACGGCCACACGCTGCATTTTTCAACATGGGCATGGGCATGTCAACGGAGAACCGAGTTATACCCTGCTCCCCAGTCATTAAAAAAGGTGATGAGAGAGGCAAACCAAGCCAAAGATAGAATACAGGCGAACAAGATAACTACTACGCATCCAGAGCGCCCTTGCCAGATGATTATTAAAGCTTGTACTGGCGCCCTATTGACCTCCCTTAAACATGAAGTTTGCCCATGAGTTTAAGGAGGCCCTGGAGCGAGAAGGATTTCCATCTCATTGGGTCGAAGCTGCGATACCTTATGGTCAGCTGAAGAAATGTATTAAGAAGGTGGAGCGTGAGCTTAGAAGCTTTGGTTTAGATCCCCAAACTCTGGGTCTCTTAATGCCGTCCAGCGAACAGAAGGATCAAAACAGTAACGATGGCACTCCCGTCGGGTTCAAATACAAGTTCGCAGGTAAGTCCGTGACCTGTTGCCCACAACCAAACTCTAGCTTACAATTCTTGTCTCATTAAGGCGATTCTGATGTCTTCCGCCCAACCTTGACTCTCTACGTCCAGAAAACTCAAGGAGGCGAGATTGCCATTGATGCTACTCTCTCACCTAATACACGGCAGTACCTACAGAATCTTGCCGATGCTCAGGCACAGGAACATGGCCAGATGTTTGCCGTTGGCCAACCTGGAAACGTCAACGAGGCCAATGATAATATGCCTAACGCGGATACTGATTCTGCCACCTCTTCCATAGATGCCAACTCTGACGTCCAGCGGATAGAGGTGCCTCTGACATTTGACGTCGAATTCTTTGGGCTCTTGAAGAACGAAGTGTCTTCTTTGGATGAAATTCAAAAGGCTGAGCAAAGGGCCATGACAGACGAGATAAAAGCTCTGGGAGATGAAATTGGAAAGCTGGCATTTCCCGCCAAAAACAATAAGACTGATATGGGTCGCTGGCGGACAATATTCGACTTATATCTCCAAGCCGGGGTGTTTTTCTCGACGAATGAGTTTGACCGCGGCAGCAGGGACAGCAATTTGGCATTAAAGCAGCTCCAGTGGTTTCAGGGGCAAGTTACCAAACTGAATCTACCAAAGTCTTTCAAGCTCCCCAACAGTCGAGATGCACTTGATAGATTCACACGGATCAATATGACGCTTCTACGAAATCTGAAGTTTCAGGAAATCAATCAACTTGCCGTCACGAAAATTCTCAAAAGTATGCATCGCCTCTCCTCAAATATTATATGTATACTCTGTGCTAATGTTTGGTAGAATTTGACAAGAGGACATCCCTCGGTGCCAAGAAAGCATTTCCTCCGTTGATACAGTCAGACCTACTCATGACTGAAACTATGGCCAAGGCCGTCTGCGCTGGGGTTTCAAACGAGATAATTCGCATCGTCCCACAGTTAGACGATTACCTCTGCCCAGTGTGCTTCACCATATCTTACAAACCTGTTCGATTGAGGTGTAGCCATGTTTTCTGCATACGATGCATGATCGAGATGCAGAATGCCCATTCTAACCATTGCCCTCTCTGCAGAGAAGGTGTTGTCTTGACTGCAGATGCCTGTAAGTGGACCCCAGTTATCCTTTGCTATTCATGGCTGGCTATTTTAAATGGTTCGAACCCGTGCTGATTTGGTTGTAGCGAATGTCGATAAGAATTTAACTGTCTTCCTCAAGAAATATTTCCCAAAGGAAACAAAGGCCAAACAACAAGACAATGACATCGCAGCTAGCATTGAGATGTATGGAGACGACTTCGCCAATGTGAAGTGCTTGGTAATGTAGCCGGGTCAGGCAGTATGCGGCAGCAGTTACCCCGATCCTGCGACCGTGGCGTGTAGCGGAGCCTGTGGGTGTTATATTGGGGCGTCTTTTGGGGGGGTGTGGCGATTGTTGTATGAACAAGTATGGAGTTGTATATACGGTATATAGTTTTATTCCCTGGGGCGCAGGCTTGCCTCTCTGGGGCACACGCTTGGTGTCTGGCTGGGCTCCGTGCCTGTCGCGTATATTTAATTTAATACATATTATTATGATGTTAGTTTATAACTACGATGCATATAAAATGATTATGAGTGAAGAAGAAGTAGTAAAAAATGTGTACTGCAAACCTAAGGGCCGGCATTGAATATAGTACGAGCCAGATAATGCGCAAATATAAATATATATAAATCCGAAGCTAGAAGATTCCTGCCAAACCAATATAATAGTATTGTAATGGTAACAAACAAAAACAGGCCATCATCGATGGCGGGGTACCTTGGTGGGCATGCGGCCTCGTCCCGCGCTAAGATAACAAGCTGCTGGATGATTCCACCCTTGTAATCGCACCCAAGCCCCGCGACTACGCTACGAGGATTAACACGCCATCGTCACCTGAATATTGTTACCTGATACTGCACCACAACAATGCTACACTCACTATGGCAGTGGCAGTAGGCCCAAGAAGGTGCGAATCGTGGGGTTAATGCACATCATATATTGACAAAGCACAGTGACTCATTTATAAGTTGTACACATTTTAGAGCTCCACCATGGCACCCGCAACATCAATCGGTGACCTCCCTGACGAAGTGCTGGACCAAGTTCTCTACTACCTGAGCCCCAAGGAAACAATACTCGCCCGGCGAGCCTCCAAACGGTTTGCCAGACTCAGCGAAGAACCCCTGCTCTGGCGGTACTATTGTCGCACCGAGTTCACCTACTGGGATGACAGGCACCGAATTAAGCAGAAATTTGGCGGCGATGTTAGCGACGTGGAATGGGAAAAGCTTTATATTTACCGAAAAAGTATCGATACCCGCATATCCGAGCTCCTAGATAGCATACTTTCCGAACAAATAGGGCGCATAGACAAGACGAAGGACATAAGTGAGTTTGGATACGATGCCAAAGATATCTTGTTGCGAAACTGCCAGACACAAACCGACGCGGACGATGTACTTGCGAGGAGGTGCGTATTAAAGCAGAAGCTTTATCCATACAAATGGGAGTTGGAAGAGCTAAATGGGCCACTAGATACTACAGCAATTCTATCCTCGATCATATCCACAGGGCAAAGGCTCTCGACGAATGGCACAGACTGAGCCGAGGAGGTGATATTGCTATAGAACGTGCATTAGGCTGTTTTGACATGTTTGTATTGCGTGACCGCAATGGGGATCTCTGTGAAGTATGCATGGAATTCTATTATTTTGGTCTCACGTTCAAGATGCTGATAATTCGCGCAGATATCGGATATGCTAGACAAGTTAACAAAACAGCTGGAAACTGCCCACATTAACATCCACGACTTATCTCAGCGCCGCAAAGCACTTGTGATCGCCCGATTTCTCAGAGACAAAGACCTCACTGGCATGGCTTCTGAGTTACAATACCGAGATCTCAAAAACAACTTCATTGGAATTGCGCTCCAGGGCGAAAACCACCCTTCGCTGCCACTCATATCCGCAGCCATATTTTGTGCCATAGCTCGCCGGCTTGGGCTGAATGCCGGATGTTGCGACTTTCCACATCATGTACACGCGGTAGTTTCCCCCAACAATGGGGAGACACTTGATGGGCAAATCCACAAAGAAAGCCTAGGCCCACCAGAACTAATGTACATGGACCCCTATAGATCCGATAGCGAAGTCCCAGTTGAACACCTCAAGACTCAACTGCTGGCATGGGGTGTGCAAGATGATGATTCTGCTCGTTTTCTTAACCCCATGGGCATGCGAAGGATTACGCTGCGTACCTCGAAGAGTATACTTACCACGATCCACGAGTATAGAGGCCTTGGTAGAAACGGAGGACATGACGCTGGTCGTGCTTCTATTAAGCTCTATGGAAACCCATATCTTGATATGGACAACGCGTTTTACTCGGCTCTCTGGTCGAATTTCATACTCTCTAGTATACCCGGACGCGCTGCTTCAATCGATCAGGTACAGTTCATTCCTATACTACTGGAGCGATTTGAGAACCTCTATCACATGGATGGCGTCTTCCTGGAGAAGTATATCTGTGCGTCTCCCAGTATTTTGGTGCGTACCGACCTCGCACGCCTCGTCGAAGCAATCCGAGTCGTACGAGCAAGTGATATCATGCCGAAGCAAATCAGACGACGAGATAGGCAGGCATCTCATGGAAAAATCCAATACGAGGTTGGCCAAGTATTTCGACATAAAAGATACGGTTACACGGCAATTATTACGGGATGGGATGTTGAATGCACAATGAATTCGAGATGGATGGCGCAGAACCGCGTCGATACGCTGCTGCGACAAGGACAGCATCAGAGTTTTTATCACGCGCTGTAAGATCCCATTTCCATACATAGGTACACGCTGACAAAGACGGCTTAGTGTTGAAGATACTAGTATTCGCTATGTGGCTGAAGAGAATGTGGATGTGGTCGAACCAGATAACCCCACTTCGCTGATGAGTCTGGCTGGGAGATTCTTTAAGCGCTGGGATAGCTCGAGACACAGATTCGTATCAAATATACGGGACGAGTATCCAGATGACTAGCTTGGCTGCAAGGCCAAAAATTGCTATGTTTGGAAAGAGACATATTCGTTGGAGAATTTCACCGTCTGAACGTGTCCCGTTAACCTCGTTAATTTACTCATGGGTCATGGCCATGTGATGCCTCATTAATTAGATTTTTGAGCACATCCTTCTCAGCGAGTGCAGCCAACCAAGTATTAACCATCGGTGTGTAGTCGTGGCACCGAGTTGCTGCTCTTTCTTCGTCCTGCTGAATGGCGGCTTCCTCTTCAATGTATGAAGCTCTCATTTGCGCCTGGGAATCAGAAAGTTGTTTCCAGAGGTCAAGAAGGCGCTCCGTCGTGATAGTTGAGATTTGAATCTCATGTAAAATGGGAGCAGAGGCAGGAACGGACTCCAAATGCTGTGAGGTGATACCGTATGAGGCGTCTGGACCCGTAATGGTTTTTTCTAAACATTTGCTATCAACGAAACTTCGCCATTCCGGTTGAAAACCTGCAAGCCGTTCTCCGACAGCGGATGTCGTGCGGATATTTTCAGCGAGATCGTTATGAACGGCGAGTAGAGGGCTTTGACATAGTGCAAGGAGGCTGAACTGAAATTGATCTCCATCGTACTTCTGCATACGTTTTTCAATAATCGACCGAGCGAGACCCATCCAATCGTCACCATCGTATTCTCCTATAAGATGGTTAGAGGTGTGGTCTTATAAAGGGAAATTAACCTTACCAAGGTTCATGGGTTGCCTTTCTAGCCCGTCTAGTTTCCATAGTTTGCCATCTATTGGGACAAGTGAAATAAAGTGAAAACCAGCCTCCTCTTGCTCGACATTTTTGGCCGTCTTTCCTGGTAACTTGGCCTTCGATGTGACATCGTTTGAAAGGAATAAATCAGAATTGAGCATGTCCATCTTCCTGATATTTATATTATTAGTGTCTCTGTATATCATTAGAGACCCACATCGAACTTACCGTGAGAAAGAATTATGAATTCTCCGAATATAGTCGTGATTTCCGACGGTGTATCCGCGAAGTGCAGGAGTTAACGGCATTGAAAAGTCCTTTAACGAATTCAAGGTTGGTCCAAGGTCAACACCCCGTGTATTCATTGCTATGTTAAGCAGGGCGATTGTTGCGCATGCGTTGCTTGTAGTCTGGAAGAAGAGTTAGATGGACTAATACTTCATTATTAGCGACCAACACACCTGATTTGCGAACCAGATATTATCTGGGCAAGTTGCCTCTTGCATCGCTGGGTCATCCTCTTCGAATCGAAAAAGGAAAATCAATCCATATATTGGCTTTCTATCAAAAGTCGTCAGTGTCCGTTATCAACTACCCCACTGAGAGGCACTAACGGTAGGAAATTTAGCATCTCATCATCTAAACTGAATACTTCCTGAACTTTGATACCAGTCACACCGAGATGTCGAAGGATCACATTGAAGAAGGCCTGGATGAGTGGTAAGCACAGTGACTAAGTCCCTCGCAGCATAAACAGCATAATACGACGTATCTGGAGGATTAAAAGAAGACTACATACAGGCTCCGATTCAACCTCGCACCACCCTTTCCACTTCTCAAGGTCTGATTTTGTGGTTGCCTTCGTAATAAAATCCAGGGGGTCATCTATATGACACCCTGGGGTTTGGGGGCGTTTGGATGCTCTTTTGGGTCTTTGCTTTTGAGGGCTATTCTCACGGTTTGGAGCTCCAACTTCACATGCTATGCCTTCTTTTACTTCCGACTGTGGAGGCTCAGAGTAAGTGCCAACATTGTGAGTTGCTGCGTTCCCTTCGGCCTCAAATTCTGGGACTGGTGTTATCCGTTGGCCAGTCTTATGGCGAGCTGACCTGCGAGGAGCTTGTGAGCTTGAGCTACTCGGCTTGGACCGGCCAGACATATTCATTTAATTTGGTTAAGGTTGACCATGATGTAGTGAGAGATTAACACTTTAAAAATTCGTGTCCTTTATAGATGTAATAGGGATTATGGAATATTGGATCTATAAAGCACGTGTTGGTGGAAGGTAGTCAAGTCAGTTGAGTGAGTACGTCCCTGAGTGAGGGAGCACAGACCACCTTGTCGTTTTGCTGTCGCCGCGTCCGTCGGCGCGTCTACTGTTGCTTGCAGTACCAACCCATTAAAATAAAAAAAACCCGTCAACATCACAAAGCGCCGACAACAAACACCATCGAAGCAAAAATACTCCCATGCTACCTTTGCAAGATACAGGCTATCTTGTGTTTTCTACCATCTTCGAATAGCTTGGACTGAGTGTCCCTTCGGACCTCAAAAGACCCCTCGCAAGACTATGCCATGAACGGAACTCCTCGTCTGAGGTCCTCATACCCTTCGACTCCAGAAAGCCAGAAGCGCACAGCTTCGAAAACACCCTCATCTGGAGGAGAAGGGTCTCGAATTCCATTACAAGCAATATCTCGCTCTGCCAGAGCCCCAACGGCAACAACATCTCAACCCTTAATTCCCCTTACGGTGCTAGATGCACCTAGCCAACGGCTATATGTCTGCGCTTTGTATATTGCTTTATTAGCATGGCGTCTCTACGACTGGTCAAATCTAGTTGAGGATGAAGCTGAGTCGTTCTGGCTTTTTATAAAATGGGTTGCGCTGGATGGAATCGTTTTGTACGGGCTTCCAGAATTGAGGATACCCTGGCTAGAATGGTCCAACACGGCCACAACTGGGATATTTCTGATCCACGCCATCGTGAATGGCATGCTGATGTTTAGAGTTCCAGTGAGTGGAGGATCCCGTCTGACTATTTTCATTAACTGATGATTTGACAAAGATACCAATCGAAGCTGGACTGGCTGCTGTGGCCCGTCATCTTTATGACCGCGAGTTATCCATATCTGAAAATCGGGTAAAGCCAGCTAGCATTCTGCACAACTCTTCCTTGATTATGGGCAAGCAGATTATCAATATATTGCCTGAAGGGTTCGTCCAGCACCGACCCCCTACTCACACGCCATTGCTTACTTGATGATAGTTCTGTGACGCTGAATCCAGACGGCCACCCGTTTTGCATCGAGCATAAGAATTCGATTGTGAAATTACCCATACGACTAAACCAGACTGATCCCGTTTATATTCAGCTTCTTCGTTTGGATTTTGATACCAGCAAAAATGAATCTATAATCATTAGCCAGAAGGAACTACAGGCTCTCAAGAAACAAGCTGAGAAACGTCGCCCCAAAGACTCCGATACCCTGACGCTCGACTATGCCGTAAAGAAGCCAGGCCTGTACAGATTACAGACCGTTATGGAGAAGTCGAATCTGGAGGTCCAACGCCGAATGTCTGATACACTGGTTGTTCTCTGCCCCAAGGCAGTGATCCAGCCTTCTCTGGCAAACAAATGTATCGGCGACCTTTCCGACTTAACAATCCAAGTTACTGGTACCCCGCCACTGAAAATCGTATACAGTCGACGAATCAATGAAATGGATGAAAGCTTCCACTTTCAAAGCCTTCAGCCTGAAGATTTGATATCGCCACTTTTAGGCTCAACACGTGCCTCGACTTTTGCTGCGTCTTATGAGGAAGATATGTCCTGGGGCGGATTACACTCAATAAATGTGCGGCTGAATGAATCTATGGCGTCCTCTGGGCGCTGGCTGTATTCTATTGACGAAATACACGATGCCACTGGTAATATAGCGAATTTCTCAGCCCGAGGAGAGGAAGGCGAAACTGTTCATTCTAAGGGCACCCACCTCGAACATGCATTCACAGTTCACGAGCGACCTATTGCGAAACTAGATCTGGCTGCATCTGGTAGCCAGCTACGGGTTGCTAGTGGGCGTTCCGCTGATTTTCCTATCAAGGTCAGTTCTTCAGGTGGATCATCTGAAGAATTCGGCCACGCGATTACCTATCGGTTTTCTCCTATTGATACCCTTGCCGCGAATGGCGATCACGGCAGCGAGTCTATTGTTATAGAGTTGACTACGAAGTCTTCACGTCAACGACCCACCATACATAAGCCCGGCCTTTATACTCTTTTGAGCATCTCGAGCCAACATTGTGAAGGCGAAATACGAGAACCGTCATCAGTCCTACTCATGAATCCACCAAAACCCGACTTGGCAATTTCATCGGAAGATATCCACGACAAATGTGCCGACAATTCAATCGGAATCATGGTGGATATGGATCTAAGTGGCACTCCACCATTCGTGGTCAGGTACGAAGTTGAACAAAGTAAAACTGTTGAGCGCCACCAGATAAAAATTGATGGTTCGAGACATCAGCTAGAGCTCAAACCTAGGGAGGCTGGGCACTTCATTTACCGCTTTACAAGCCTCGACGATGCTGTGTACAAGGACCACTCGCTTACTGCGTCTGATCTAACTCTTGAGCAAGACGTGAAGCCGCCCGCATCTGCGTATTTTGTGAGCTTTGACCCAGTCGTCGCTTGCATTGACGAACCGGTTCAGACTACAGTCTTATTATCTGGGGAGCCTCCTTTCACACTTGAATATGAGCTAGCCCACGGTGGGAAACGGAAAAAACATAGAGTGCCAGACATAAACGCATACCAGTATACAATCACCACAGACCCACTGACGCGTGGCGGGGACTATTCTCTTGCTCTTGCCAGCGCACAAGACAAAACTGGGTGCAAGATCTTTCTCAACGACGAGATCAGGATTAACGTCCGACGGCAGCGACCGAAAGCGTCCTGGGCCCAGATTGAGTCCAGGAGGTCCGTAATGACGTTGGAGGATAAAATCGTTGATTTGCCTATTCGACTGGAGGGTGAGGCGCCCTGGACGATAACGTACCGCAACCTGAACGACACGTCGAAGATCGAGAAGGTTGTGAAACAGCGGAGCAATGATCACATCCAAATCAATGGGCGCGGTATCTACAAACTCGAAAGCGTCCATGATAGACAATGCCCTGGCACTGTTGATGAGCTAGCGTCCTCGTTTGAGGTGAACTGGCTTGCTAGACCACAGCTCAGGATTCCCGATAGCTCGGGTATCCAGCAGCAAGGTAACAGATATGTGAAACGCGAGGTTTGCGAGGGTGATGTGGACGCAATGGAAATTAAACTCTCCGGTAAGCAACACATTCAAACGTTTTAAGACTATTTTCTAACAAAATGTGAAGGATCCCCGCCGTACCATCTCAAGTACCAACACCACCATAAGCCTGACCGTGGGTCACAATCCGTCAATGTCAAAGAGATAGATGCCGCCTTGGGTAGTGTAACTATCCCGATGGATACAAGCAAGGCCGGCTCTCAGACATATAGCTTCAATGAGCTTTCTGATAACGCTTACGATCATGACCCCAAAAAGCACAATGCATTAACAGTCCAGCAAACCGTGAATCCGAAACCCTCGGCCACATTTGTCAAACCAGGCCAGTCTTACAAATACTGCAAAGAAGAAGAATCTGGTGATGAGGTTATTCCGATCGAATTGCATGGCCTACCTCCATTCTACCTGGAGATTGACATCAAGCACCAGAGTAGTTCGAGGCCTGAAACGGTAAAGCTTGCCAACATCGATTCCAACCACTACGATTTCCGTATACCTCACAGGGTTTTGTCGCTTGGGGCCCATCATTTGAGCGTGCGAAAGGTCCGCGATTCACGTGGCTGTCAAACAAAGCTAGAATATGGGGCCCCCAAGGTTCAAGTGCAGGTATTCGATGTGCCGACCATCTATGCTCTCGAACCTAAAGTGGACTATTGCGTTGGGGATCGGATCTCATACACATTATCCGGCACGCCGCCTTTTGATATTTACTACAATTTCGGCGGCGTACAAAGGAAAGCCAAGTCCTCAAGTACGAATTTCAGACGCATTGCTGAAAAGCCCGGTAACTTCACTATCACTTCCATCTCGGATCGGGCTAGTGAGTGCAAGGCCAAGATTGGCATCACCAAAACGATTCACGAGATGCCAAGCGTGAAGATTAGTAAAGGCAGGCAGGTTTCAGTCGATATCCACGAGGGCGGACAGGCGCAGATCCTGTTCGAATTTTGGGGCACGCCGCCTTTCGAATTTACATATACCAGAAGCACAAACGCACGAAAAGGACATAAGTCTCAGGTGTTGGAGACAAAGCACGATATCTCATTTGAGCACAGTAAAACTGTGCAAGCATCCCAAGAAGGCACTTATGAGGTTGTTGCAATTAAAGATAAGTTTTGTGCGTTTTCGACTCAAAGACTTGATGGGAAGGCAGAGAAATTACTTCAATGATGGCAGGAAGATTTGGTGGGTATACAATGTAATAGGCGTTAGTGCTACTATAATTATATAGGCACAAAATATTTGAAATACTTGGTTGTGAAGGGTACAATTTGATAGTGCCTAATGCACAGCGCGAAGGGTTTGCGTATGATTTCCATTCTCACAGAGCTGCTTTTTCTGGTATTCTCCAGGTTCCATCCGACTCGTCCTCGACGACCTTCTCTTCGTCTTGTAACTTGTATAAAACTTGCATAACCCCCCCATGAGCCGGGAGATGTAAGTGTTCCGGCACGTCCTTGTATACCACTTTCACAATTTCCATGCTTGCCCACCCGGACTTCTGCTCAGAATTGGCCCCTTTTGCTGATGGGTTTGGTGACTTTAGGGCTTGAAGAACTTGATCTTCTCGCTGCTGTCTGTGGCGAATATACTCGGAGATTTTTACCCTGCCATTGTCGATGACATCTCCATGCCCTGGGTATGCTCGACCACAAAACATAGTATCCATCTTCTTCAGGCTGGCGATATAGCTTGAGAGGTCCTCGAAAACCGCAGTGCCATGCCCCAAAACATTATCCGCCGTGAACATGGCATCCTCCTCCTCCAGAATAAGAGCCATATGATCTTGGGTGTGACCTGGTGAGTACACGGCACGTAAGGTTGCCCCCTCCACTTTAAATACTTCACCATCTGAGATATTCAGCTGGCCATCATCTGGCTGATGTTTATGAACCTTCACTGTCGGATATATTTCGCGGAGTTGCTTTATGCCTCCTACATGGTCGCCATGCCAGTGGCTGATTAGAGTGGTCCCTATCGTTGCATTCTCGGCAAGAAGAACGGCCTGGATGGCTTTAATCCACGATGGGCGTCCTTCGCCCGTGTCTATTAGTACCCTTTGTTGGCCAGTTCCAACAATGTATGTGTTGGTCCCTTGCCAGTGTGAGTTAATTACCCACTTGGCAGAGCAGAGACGGGTATACCTTGAAGCGTAAACTTGCACTTGTTATCAGATGGTTGTCATTAGCAGCTGGTTTGAAGCACGCACCTTTCCTGGATTGCCACCCAGAATTCGAATGACACGGGAACTGAGTCTTGTCACTTCGGGAAGCTGCAGAAGTTGAGTCGCCATTGCAAATACTATCTATCGCAGTACAATAAAGTTGTGCCTAGCTAAGATGTGTTGTAGGTTGCATGTAAGACTTATATGTTCCTGGTCTGGGCTGGGGACATTGACGTGCTAAGGGACAACCTCGGCATCTCACAATCAAACCACTGATAACGGAACAACATTTACTCCGAAAGGCCTCGCTCAACTTTCACGCGGCTGCCGAATTTCATGTTCTTAATTATCAGTTTAGTCGCACAAGACGGACCGTTGTTACCAAATCCCATGAAGTAGCTGCTCTTCCTTGTCGATGGCAGGATCCCGACCTATGACACCTGCATCACCCAAACCTAACAAAACAAAAGATCCGAATCCCGGGATTCCTATTTACGGTTGTGGTAGGTTCACCACGCTGGAGCCGGAAACTGTACAGGTCCATATCCTAACCACGATTCAGAACACATTCAACGGCTTCTCACAAAGAGCCAAGATGTAACAACAAACACTATCCAGCATTATAAGATGCTACTTCGCGTCATCTTTGACAATACCCCTATAATACCACAAACCTCCAAATCTGTGGACAGACGCCCAGTCACATCTCTTATTCCGAACTATCTATGCCTTCAATGTCCGACTACAACCACGGCCAAAGACCGCCTAAAGCATGGGAAACTCAAAGCCCATATGTTTTGTGGGACTTATATTCGACGAGGGTCAATCAATTGCTAACACCGCCCAGATGTGGATTCGAGAAGTGGCGGCCTTTTCTGCCAGATGTGCGACGATTTCGTCTGGGACCCTACTTTGGAGGAATTGAGACTCCGCAAAATTGGTACTGGCTCGTTTTCAAGTAACTTGCACATATTCACCCCGAGTAAAGACATGGCCGTATTGATTCAGCGCAGGTCGAAAACGAAAACGAGACGAGCCATTCACAGACCCAGCGAAAGACGACACCGCATACATGTCTATAAATACGACAGCTGCGCCATGCCGTGCCACCGGTCTTCGTGGCATTTTCAATATGGGAAGCACTTGCTTTATGAGCGTTATTCTGCAAAGTTTTGTGCATAACCCCCTTCTGAGAAACTTTTACCTGCGTGATGGACATCAAGTAGGACAATGTACGCAAGACAACTGCCTAAGTTGCGGCATGGACGAACTATTTCAAGCCTTCTACTCCGAGGAGACTACAGTCAGCTATGTTGCCTCCAAGATGCTCTCCGATTCGTGGCTTTGCCAACAAGCTGCTTTTTCTGAGCTCGCCGGGTACGACGAGCATGATGCACATGAGTACTTTCAGTTTCTTGCAGAAGAACTCCATAGAACGAATCGGCAGGAGAGACATGCTTCCCCCACAGGGGCGAATGCCTCTAATGCTTCACACTTAACGAGCAACTGCGATTGCATTGTTCACCAGACATTCTATGGTAAATTCCAGAGCACCCTGACATGCCAGAACTGCGGCGTGGTTACAACTTCTGTGGAGCCATTTTTGGATCTCAGTCTAGCTATTGACAGTATAGCAAAGAGACAAGGTAACAATGGCGGGGAGAGTAGCCATGATTGGTCTCAACCATTAACACTTCAACGGTGTCTTGATGTAGAGTACATGCAACCCGAACGGTGCGAGTACTCATGTCGCAGTTGTGATAGCCCACAGGAAGCAAGGAAGCAATTAAGCATCAAGAACTTGCCAAACGTGCTCTGCATTCAGTTCAAGGTAAGTCATATTGCCGCCGAAGAATATCGTATTCCAAATTAACGGAGTAACACAAAGCGGTTTGAACATCATAAAAGCCTTCGTACGAGTGCGAAGATACACTTGAAAGTGCAGTTCCCGCTCCAGCTCAATATGCTCCCATACACGAATCGAGCAAGAACTCAGGATACGAGCGAAAACTTCGAATTAGCAAGGTCCTGTACCTATGATCTTCTCAGCGTTGTAGTGCACGTCGGGAAGCTGAATTCTGGTGAGCTACAAGCACAACTGAAATTGATCACAAAATTAACACGCTCAGGCCATTACATTTCATATTCCAGAGTAGGGAATCAAGTACGTGAGCAGCATTTGCATGACCCGTAGCAATACTAATTTGGAGTAGTGGTTCAAGTTTGATGATCACAAAGTCACCATGGCATCAGAGTCTCACGTTTTGGGAGCCGAGGCCTTTCTTTTATTCTACATTATTCGGTCTCTGGCGTAGGTAATCTCGGAAACAGGCGCGAGGAAGGTTATATCTGTCAGGAGTTTATCATAGGTTGACTAACGACTCTACTTAAAATAAATTAAGGTATAGTGCACTATGGGCAGGCAATTCAATCTTTCCACTTCCAATTAGCACACTCGAAATTCGCATAGCAATAAAATTCATTGCTCAGCCCCTTTGCGTGCACTGGTTCGAACGTTGTTGTATGAATCCCTAGAGGCCCGTATAGCTTATTAACTAGGGAATTCATACGTTCCCCAGTACAAACTATCACTCGTGATGCCGGGTCTGAAGTGGGCTGGCTTGCTCCCGAAGGCTTAGAAAGCCAGCGGGCCGTTAAGGCAGCTTCATCAGAATTAGCATCCCTCCCACATGGCTAGGGGCAGTTGTTTTAATTACCCTTGGTTTGACAATCTTCACTGAGAAATGGAGGATCGCATATAATATGGTCTATGGAACCTTTCATTGATGCTGTCCTTGGTTAGAACTGGTTCGAGGCGAGGTTAATAAATCTACTCACGTGGAAGTTTAAGAGGAAATTTATAGTCGTAAAAAACGAACTCGGGGAAGATGCTAAAGCGCTCATCAAATTCAAGAAGGTATATCTCCGGAATCTTGTCGGCTGTCATCGATGTCGAGGCCTGCACGTGTTAGATACCAACAAGATAGATGGCACACTGAGTGCATCCACGCCCACAGCGCTACTAACAATGATATTTTTCAACTGAACAAAGGCACTTGGGGCTGAGATGACAGCAATTCTTGATTTGTTATCACACTTGGCGAGAAGCTCTCGGGCAAAGATATCAGCAGTTTCTTGCGAATACTTCCATCATTAGTCATGAGTGCACGATTGTGGGAGGGTTTCGAGGTGAGCAAACCCAAAACTGGGAATCATTCCAGTTTTCCGTGAAGGTGTCCATTGATAGGATATCTCCCGTATTTTTCTTCGCCTTCAAATTTTCGAGCTCCTTTTCCTTGGCATCTCGATCCGCATAAAACTCCTTCAGCGCGTCAAGGGCTGATCCCGACAACATCCTTCATCGCAGTCAGTTTACGAAACCCCAGTTAGAACGCAGATTATACTAACGGAATGTCGGAATCATCATCTTGAATTTCGCTCATCCTGAATGTCCCCTCTATGGCGCTCTTTTAGTGTATCCGAAACAGAACCAGTGACTTTTTTGGCCAATTCGCCATGGAATTACCGCACGAAATTGAAGAGCTACTTTGTCTAAGCCCTTTTTTTTGTCAATTTATTTGACTTGTGGGTGCAACATAAGTCTCGAAAATTGATAAAGCAGTTGATGATTTCAACGTCCGTGCAAAAGTGTGATGACGGGTTGATAGCCGACACTAAATCGCTTGGTAAAGCGAATTGATACACATACGACGGGGCGAGTCAATCTGCCGCCTCACCGTTTCCACGATTTTTCCCCGCGTTATAAAACGAGGGGAAAGTGCACATTTCACGCTAGGAGTGATCCCAAGTTGATATAAACACGACTAATTCTATATACAAATTTCAAGTCTACATACGATGGCAAAGTTAAGGCCAATTGACCGCTACTGATCGTCAAGAACGTGCAAGTATTTTTTCTCCTCACGCTTCTCGCGCTCTGTGGAAGGCGGAAGATCGTAGAAAGCAGCACTGCGGTACGATTGCTATTCGATCGTTAGATAAACACATTGAAGCAGGAGATAAGAAACGTACTAGGTAGTGGAAGGTTAAATTCGCGAGATCAGCCGGCTCTATGTCCAAGTCCTTGAATGTCTTTGCTGTTGGGTCGATGTGTTGATCGATGAATTCCCTTTCTATTTCATCTCCAGATAGAACGGGCCACCAAAGAGCTTTGTTCAGGATTGTCGCAGCTGGCTTCAGTATGGACTTGGGCAAGTTGATATGCCTCCGGTGCTTGTGAATTTCTTTGTCCACCAGCTCCGCAATCTCGGCTGTTGAGTAGTCCTTTGGCCCAAATAGTTCATAGGTTTGGGAAGCTGTACTGTCGTCATCCAACATTTTCGCTAGAGCATGCCCGACATCAATGACCTAAGTATAAGTCAGTCTCTATACATATAGACCCGAGGCCATGGGATAAACCATACGTGGACTGGCTTGTAACGCTCCTCCATGTTATTAGAGGTGAGGAGATTGGTTACGCCAGCAAGCTTGTGGAGAAGGCGGTCTTCGAATCCAAACATTGGGGCCGGCCTGACAATAGTTGTTTCGGGAAAGATAGAACGGACAACGGACTCTCCTCGGGCCTAGAACTTCCGTTAACGTAATCCAGGCATGTGTGAAGTTAGAAAATGACCTTGGTTCTGTAGAACTCGGATGTGGAGTTCGCATTTGCATTGTAAGACGAGACATGGACAAATCGATCAACGTCGTATTTCGCTACGGCATCTGCGATTCTCTCAGCGCCCTCGACGTGAACGTCCTCCAAATCAAAGTTCCTAAACGAATTAGCATGATGCAGTGATTCTATATTTCCTTGGAGGTGTCCCGTACTTCGTTGGGTATGATCGGCCGACCAAATTGTAAACAATATCGGAATGTCTGACACTCTCCTCGAGAGACTCTGTGTTTCGGAGATCGTACTCCTGCAGTCGCTGAATTAGCGTCAAGTTTAAGTATTAAGATGATTGATCAGGTACCATAAAAATAACGCGGCCCAAATCACCAGTAACCTTCAGGTGTCGCTTCGCCATTTCCTCCCGGTATGGAATAATAACTGTGCATCCTTGCCTTGCTGTACATGCATTCGTTAGTAATTATGGATGAGTGATATATTCATCTGCCGACGACGCACCAAGTCTGTTCACAATGTATCGTCCAAGAAAACCGGTAGCGCCAAATACAGTCGCAGTGTGACCTGAACATTGATGTTAGTCGGAAGCCAATTGGCATTGGAAATCTCAGGCAGTATACCTCCAAGGGAGGACCTAGCATAATAAGTCAGTATTGGTCAATAAGAGGGCCAATGTCTGTATTTACCTTCCACCCTGGACCTTGATGATGGGCTTTCCGGTCCTGGTGATTGAGATGTCGGAGACATTCCGGGAGGCAATTGGGCTGGCGTAGCTTTTCGGCCGAGCTGCAGCCCGAAGAGCAGCCGTACTGGACGGACTGCAGGACTTCATTGTAGCGGAGAAGTCAGGGTTGGTGTCAGATGTTGTTGGAATTGGCTGGCGGAATGATGGCAGTCTGGAGTACTAGCGCTTGATTCGCTTCTCGCGTCGGCATCGGCGTCTGCGTCTACGTTGCCGCCTACCCCAAGCGAAGCTCCAAGGTATAGCTTGGGTTATTGCGGCTCAAGCCAAACAAACATCAACGAAACTACTCTGTCAAGAATCAAAAATAACCAACCGCAGTCCAAAACGCTTCATCTTCACCCTTTGACCTCATAATCAACAGAGGTGTAAATCGTTGCGGTACCGCCATGAATATCGACACGATCCCTGATTTTCTGGCTGACCAACGAGACGCGGCCCCAGCGGAACTTCAACATCTCTTCATCTCCTTCGAAGATTACTGGGAGAGGAAGCTATGGCATCAGTTGACGGATGCACTGGTTGAGTTTTTCAATAGCCCAGAGAGCGGACCCCAAAGGCTTGCCTTTTATAAGACATTCATCCTCACTTTCGCCGATAAGATCAACCAACTCAGACTTGTTACCCTGGCACTCAACGCTGCCACTCAGTGCAGAGGTAATGTTTTTGGGCTTGCCGTTTCCTTCTTTTACTGATCATAAATCTACCAGATAGCCAAGAGCGCCTGTCTTTCCTGAATTCTGTTGCAGCGAAGGTCAACGACCCAAAATCCCAGGATGCATACGTCTACGCCATTGTTGCTGTTGCAACGGTCAAACTCGAACTGCAGGATCTGAGCGGATCTAGAGCAGATCTTGATAATGCAGAGAAGATTCTAGACCACTTTGACTCTGTTGAAACCATCGTTCACGCAGCTTTCTACCGCGTTAACGCTGATTACTATCAAGTAAGCCCCGTCAAGTTCATGGTGCATCAGACATCAGCTAACACATGGATCAGGCAAAGCTAGATTTTGCATCATATTATCGAAACGCCCTTTTATACCTTGCGTGTATCGACTTGACTGACCTCACACCTACGGAAAGGCGAAACCGCGCATATGATCTGAGCATTGCTGCCCTTATCTCAACCTCCATATACAATTTCGGAGAACTACTTCTGCATCCTATTCTGGAATCTCTGGTAGACGAGGACGCTTGGTTGGTCAAGCTGCTGTTTGCCTTCAACAGAGGGGATTTGGCTGCGTATGATGTCTTGGCTGGCCACATTGCGGAGAATAAGTTACTGTCAACGCATAAGGAGGGGTTGAGGCAGAAGATTTACCTTTCCGCTCTGACTGAGGCCGTCTTCCGCAGACCTCCACATGATCGTGCCATGTCGTTCAGCACGATCGCTGAGGAGACGAAGGTTCGACCTGATGAGATCGAGCACCTAATCATGAAGGCTTTAAGCTTGGGACTTCTGAGGGGCAGCATAGACCAGGTTGACGAAGTGGCACGTATCAACTGGGTGCAGCCAAAGGTTCTGGATATGAAGCAGATCGAGGGCATGAGGTTGCGACTTCAGGAGTGGGATACAAGCGTTAATGAACTTGGGAACTGGATTGAATCCAAAGGGCAGGATGTCTGGGCGGCATAGAATGACAAGGAAGGCATGCTGGGCGTCCGGGAGCTTGGCAACGGTTGTACAATAGCAGTTGCAGCGCATACTGTAATAGGCATTTGCGTCCCAACAAGGAGTTAGACCGAGGCAGGAATGATAATATGCTTTGGTTGCTTTGAACTATCTTCATTTCATCGTACAAAAGCTATTGATATTTCTACGGACGGCGTTCATACATCTTTAGGGTTTCCAAGAACCACAACTGCTCCGACTATCCATGCTGGCCACCACACGAACCACACAACAAATTGGGTGGTCATACCCCACACGTCCCAGCCGAACGCAGCCTCTGTCAAGATTTCTTTGATCGAGACTTTCCAATATGCACTGCCGATACACAACACCACAGTCGGTGCTAAGCAATTGACGAGAACTTCGACCGCGCCTGCCACCAAAGGCCTCTTGGCGAGAGGTTGCACATACGTTAACGGTGAAGCAATCAGGCCGACTAAGAGGGCGAGCGAAAAGTTAAGAGTAGCTAGAGATGATAAGAACATCCCCAAAAGTAGCAGAGAGAACGACTTCATAAGCTGGTATTGTTGGTGTGTCGGCTTGAAATAACTTGTGATTACCCCTGAAAACACCGCCGGCAAGGCGACGTTAAAGGCTGAAAAGGCTCCAAAAACATACGGGAGCATCTGCCAGTTTGTAAGCATGAATTTGTAATGTAGGGCGGAGGAAGAACGTACTGCTTCGTTGCTGTGGTTGAATACATACATGGGAATCACCCCAAGAAACTGGGCAGTTCCAACAACAACCATTGGGAGAAAGAGATGCCGTTCTTTCACATTTGATTCTTCATGGGAGGCTATGCCTTTACCCTTGTTTGATTTGGCAGTATCAACTTTCTCCGAGGACTTTTTATTCCTCCGGCCACTCTGTACCCAAAGTGAGATCGCCATAATGGTGAAATTTACTGCCACAAGCATGGCACTTGGTAAATAGGTGCCAATACTGACAAATCTTTTATGCTGCATAAGCAAATAAAAGAAGAAGCTTTGGTGCAGGTGCTCCAATAGATTGTTCAAGCTGCGGAAAGTGCTTTCAATGACTCTACCCATGGCCATTTCATCCTGCCAGCCATCACCAAACGGCTGCAATGTCACAGCATCAACATGATAAGGTATAAAGCAACTGTGAGCTCCTGACGCATGACCTAGCCCTTGCCGCAGCATGCCTCTTAACATTGTCTGCAGACGATCTTGGTAGTCGTTAGTGTGTGACCACATCTGCTGAAGAGAAATCCCTATCCCCATTTGACCAGTTGCAATACTCGTGATGGTATTGAAGAGGTCAAGATTAGGAAGTTGTCCATTCACGCCGTCGTATACAATATGTATAGATTCAAAGCGATGATCGAAAGGGTAATCGACGGCAAGGGCACCTTGCAGAGCCCCGGCTTTCAGCGGTAAAGCTTCAATACCTGGGGATAAATGTGCGTCATGATATGCATCCACCCAGGCTTGAGGACCTGCTCGACTGTCTGGAGTGACCAGGAATATGATGTCCTTTGACCATAAAGACCATCCTATAAGATTGTAAGCCGGCTGTCAATTGCGCTTGGAATCAGTGCCATACTCTTGAAGTACCTCGCCAGAGTCAGCACGAGTGCAACTCCGCTTCTATTCAGCTCTCCTTCCATGTTTCTCCAAGCTCCGACAAGGACAATAGCCTCTGTTGCGTCTCCTCGGGGGGCATGCAGAATCGCATATAGATTCTCTCCATGGTGCCGATTCCCAGCTGACGTATATTCGAAGCGTTGGCGTGCGGTTTTGAGCCCAGCAGCTCGGAAGAATCCTTCTAGCTTATCATTGATCCTAATTATATCAAATTTAGCTGCGAACTTCGGCAGGCGGATCCAGAATCATACTCTGCGTTGCTTGCCTCAGTCAGGGCATCCACTTCTTGCTTGAAGCCCCGAAAAATATTCTGGTCACTGCCTGAAAAATAGGTATGGACCTGCCCAGGTAGGAGGGCATTTTCGGATACGTATGTATTGCGCGAGTAGTCGTTCAATGGCAGGAGAAGCAGCCAGGTGACACCCACCAGGATACAAAAGAAGGAGATGTATGGTGGTAGCTTAAGAAGTCGTCCGTCGCCGCGCAACAGTACACCTGGAGCTGCTGAATATCAGAATTGCGCACAGCTGGTATCATAGGCAAGAGCACTTACATATCAGAGCCATATCGGGCTCGAAGGCTCATCGAGCTGGATGGGGTGCAGTGGTTCGTGTTGGCGTGGCCCAGGTACAGCGGGTAGGTACAAGACGCGGCGGCACGGAAGCGGTCGCCTTAGCACAAGCCCCACAAGCCACCAATGATTGTTCTATCATACAGCGTCACTCCGGCAGAAGCGCGAGGAGGGATTACATATAGCTCTGGATGAATACAGCAGGTTAAACTCATACTGAGAAGTTGGATAACAAGGAATTTCAACACAAACAAATAACTTCATTATAATACTTGCGATACGTTTTATATCGCCCTTTAGGACAAAGCTGTCCCAACCTCCCCCCCGCATTATATACACCCTGCGCAATCATATCATACAACCGATTCAACTTCTTAAAACAAGGGAGGCCATGTCTAAGGACCCAATCGCTGCGTGCTTCCCAAATAACTCATCTGGATTCCGGATTCTGGGTCAGGCGTGGAGACCGGTAGAACGCCGAATCTCCCGTATGTCTTCTGGTCAACAGAAACATAGTGCGGCAGCCGTCCCAGAAGGTTCATCTTCCCTTCCACCCAGCGGAGAATCTTCTCGGGCGGGGCGAGAAATTTAAGATATCCGAGGCCGACTTATTATTATTAGCAGAGACCTGAAAAAGAGCAGAGAGACACTTACAAAGATATCCCACTGCGAGGCCACAGAGATGGCCGAGAAAGCTCGTGTTCGGAACCAGGACGGTGATGAAAACGGCGAGCACCAAAGGAGTTGTCCATGTCGGTACTTGCACGGTCCCAACTTTGAAATGGGGGTTCGTCCGGTATGTCTTGATCGCCTCCATCCCGAGGAGTAGGAACACCCATAAACTGTATCCTGTATTAGTAGGCACTATGAAAGACCAGAGCATATAAACATACCTGGCGCCAAGGACTGCAGTATTCCCTCGCAGCACGCCTCGCTCTAGAACAACATAGATAATCGCTGGTATGGTCGACAATGCTATAACAGTTGTCAGTTGTGGTGGTTCTAGTCGGATCTTTAAGTCACTCACGTCCAAAAAACAAAAGGAGGGACGTCAGGGTCCCATGCTCTGTCTCAAATCGTTCCAACAGAGGGACGAGCGCAATAGTGTTTAGGAAGGCGTGGAAAAGGCCGGCATGTATGAGAGGAAACGTATTCGTCCTATATACTGTAATATAGCGTGTTAGCGGCGAGCGCGTAAGGGGAACATGGAGGGCGTCGCAGCGAAAGGAGTCCGTACATGTAGCCACGCCCGTCTCCTGCGGTATCAAAGACCCCCAAGCGCGTACATCCCACACCGACTGGAGGCTGACAACCCAGAAGGCGACAATAAGAGTTATGATCAGGCGCGTAAACAGGGGCAGGCGGAACACATAAGACCGTGTCCGGCCCAGGTTGAGCTGCGGAATTATCGATGCCATGGATGGCATGGCTGCGGTTGGAGGGTCGGAGGAGGCGAAAGGCGCCAAGTCAGCCGGGTCAGGGCTTTCGCTGCCTTATAAGAGTAGTAAAGATCAATTCCTCTGAGCCCGGCGATACATTGCGTCAATCTATCGCTGCATTAAAGTGTTGGTTTGGTGATCTACGATCGAGTTGTCCTCAAAAGTTTTGTACGTTTCCCAGTAGCACAACACCCGCTAATTCGATAACCGCTGCTCAGCCTCGCTTGATTACAGAGCAGAGTCAGGGACGACTCAACCGCGGAAAACAGGCCGAGGGGTATAGGGGAATGTTATACGTCAACAATTCTAAGGTCACGGTACAAGCACACTCACTCTACAGATATCTCAGGGCGTCACGCATATCTTTCCAGCAATTATATCAGTTGAACTCCGTTATTCGAACATTATACATTGAGGAAATAACTAGTTGATGCTGGTGGTCGTGCACTCAATGGAATATTGAGACGAAGACATGAAGTCTCTAACACGGAGGTATGGACTAAGAAAACGCATTCAACATGAACAACTACACTGGTACCAACAACGCTCAAACACCAATCTACATCCTTTTGATTTATGCCTTGGCAGCGTTGGCCTTGGCCATGGTGTTCAAAGCGCTACCGTTCTTGAACCACTCGACTTGAGGAGCGTTGTAAGTGTGAGCAAGCTTGACCTCAAAGGTCTTGCCATCCTTGGGGTGGACCCTCATAGTGAGGGGCTTGCCAACCTCGAGCTCAGTGCACAGAAGATCGACCTAGGGTTAACGGTTAGCAGTTTATATTTCAATGATATCTGAGTATAACTGACCTTGTCTTCTGGCTGGATCTTGTCGTAATCCTCCGGGTTAGCGAAGGTAAGAGGAAGCATACCCTGCTTCTTCAAGTTGGTCTCGTGGATACGGGCGAATGACCTAGTGATAATAGCGAGTCCACCCAAGTGTCTAGGCTCAAGAGCGGCGTGTTCGCGAGAACTGCCCTCTCCGTAGTTCCAGTCACCGATAACAACCCAAGGGATGTTCTTCGACTTGTAGTCTCTAGCGGTAGCTGGAACAGCATCCCACTCACCGGTGGTGTAGTTTTGGACCTTGTTAGCCTCGCCGTTGGCAGAGTTGATGGCACCGATAAGCATGTTGTTGGAGATGTTGTCAAGATGTCCACGGTACTTGAGCCAGGGGCCAGCCATGGAGATGTGATCAGTGGTGGTCTTGCCGTGGCACTTGATAAGGATTGGGAGATCCTCAGCATCCTTTCCGTCCCAGGCCTTGAAAGGCTCAAGGAGCTGGAGACGGTCGCTCGTAGGCGAGACGGCAACGCTGACGGAGCTACGCTCGGTCGGTGGTGCCTGGTAGGTGTTCTGTCCCGGGTCGAAGCTTCCGCTTGCTGGAAGCCCGTTGCCAGTGGGAGGTGCGAGGAGGAACTCCTTGCCATCCTTACCAACAAGCTTGTCGGTGAGGGGGTTGAAGTGAAGGCTTCCGGCGATGGTCATGGCGACGACGAGATCGGGGGAAGTGACAAAGGCGTGGGTAGCGGGGTTGGCATCGTTACGTCCAGTGAAGTTACGGTTGTAGGACGAGATAATCGAGTTAGCCTCACCCTTCTTGACGTCCTTGCGGTCCCACTGGCCAATGCAGGGGCCACAGGCGTTGGCAAGAACCATGCCGCCGAACTCCTCCAAAGTGGCAAGCTGACCATCACGCTCGATGGTAGCGCGGATCTGCTCGGAACCAGGAGTGACAGTGAACAGAGACTTGGCCTTGATGCCGTGGTCGAGAGCGTCACGAGCGATCGAGGCCGCGCGAGACATATCCTCGTAGGAGGAGTTGGTGCAAGAACCGATCAGACCAACCTTAAGCTCCTCGGGCCATCCGTTTGCCTTGACAGCCTCGCTGAATTTGGAGATGGGAGTGGCCAAATCTGGGGTGAATGGGCCGTTGATGTGGGGCTCAAGCTCAGACAAGTTGATCTCGATGAGCTCATCGTACTCGGCACCCTCATCTTCCCTCAGCTCCTTTGCGTAAGCACGGGAGAAGTCTCCGATGTCCTTGCGCTTGGTGACGGCAAGGTAATCGTACATGCGGTCGTTGAAGGGGAAGAGAGAGGTGGTGGCACCAATCTCGGCACCCATGTTACAGATGGTCGCCATACCGGTACACGAGATACCGTTAACGCCAGGGCCGTGGTATTCGACAATGGCACCAGTTCCGCCCTTGACGGTCAGGATTCCAGCAACCTTAAGAATGATGTCTATGTAGCCACGCATATTAGTACTTGTTCACCAAACAAAGAGTTCATATAAACTAACCTTTTGGCGCGGTCCATCCAGACATTTGACCAGTAAGCTTAACACCAATGACCTTGGGGGCCTTAAGCTCCCAAGGAAGGTTGGCCATGACATCAACGGCGTCGGCACCGCCGACACCGATGGCGCACATACCCAAACCACCGGCATTAGGTGTGTGGGAGTCGGTACCGATCAGAAGACCACCGGGGAAAGCGTAGTTCTCGAGGAGAATTTGGTGAATGATACCGGATCCTGGCTTCCAGAAACCAATGTTGTACTTGGCGCAAGCAGTGGCAAGGAAATCGTAGACCTCCTTGTTGATGCTGATGGCACGGGCCAAATCCTTGTCGCCGCCAATCTGGGCCTCAATAAGATGGTCGCAGTGGACAGTGGTGGGGTTGGCAACAGAGGGCATGCCGGCCGACATGAATTGGAGGATGGCCATCTGAGCAGTGGCATCCTGGCAAGCAACACGATCAGGGCGCAGTCTCAAGTAAGAGGAGCCACGCTCGATTTCCTGACCGTGAGGATCATCCAAATGAGAGTACAAGATCTTCTCGGCGTAGGTGAGAGGCCTGTTCAATCGTCCACGGACAATGGCCAGGTTCTCCGACATCTTCTTGTAGTTGATGAAGTTGTTGCTCTCGTGGATGTTCTGAGTGACCTTCCGGTCAAGGCTCGCATCACTGGCAGTTGCCATTGTGCGGCGCATGCCATGCTGGATGACTGCCCGCCTTTGGGCGGCACCAAGAATTTGTCTCGACGCCAGCATTGTGAGGTTGTCTGGAGTAGAGAGTGTGTTTGATGGAGAAAGGAAGAAAATGAGGGTGGAGAGTAGGAGAAGCCTTATCACGCTGGGAAGCTCGGCTACTACGACTTTCGCCGAAGCCAAGCCGTTGCCGTTGATGCGGGTTTTACAGTGTGAGGGTGGGAGAGGCAGCCAATGGGAAGCCGGCTATTAGCTGTGCATTCGATGACGGGTACAATCTGGACAGCAATGTATTGGATGGGATGGACAGGTTACATAGGTTACATGGCATTACATGGCATAAACGGATTAGTCAGCCTGGAAATGCTTTTTCTGATGAAACGTGGGAGCAAATGACGTTCTTCCATTTGGGTCTGGAGACCTGGAGACCTGGAGACCACAACTTGACTTTGCCAGCCTGCAGATCCAACGACATCATAGCTTAGTTGGCTCAAAAAGGGCAAAAACTGTACTACTAATCTAGTATGCTGGCCGGGTGCAGTGCAGGTTCAATGGATCAAAATTGATGCTGCATACGTCTGATACAATCCCTTCATTTCTGGGCTCTTTTTTTATTTATTTCTCCGTTTGCACGAGACATTTTGAGGGTTTCTACCACAGTTACTACGTACACTACCACACCACACCACACAGACACAGAGAAATATTTGCTGTGGAGAGGAATAATCATGTGAAAAAGCTTCCGCATTATTGTGGGTCGGGGCATGGCGACGACGAGTTTGGAGACATACTATGGTACTCGTACAGTTGGGAGTACTACGGAGTATGTAAAACGAACTGTACTCGGGATTTGCCTGGGGTGAGGGATGAGTTGGGTAGCAGCCGCTGTTACTCTAGCTGTCAGCCTCGATCTCCTCGGCTTCGTGTGGCGGCAAGTGAGTTCCCGCGGGAAGTGCAGTGCACGCTGAGTACTCTTCTGGAGTACCATAGTACTACTATAGTATGGTAAGAGTACATTCCTATCAAAGGCAGGGATCCACCATGGGCAAAACCGGCTCCAGTACATACTATGTAGTAGATCTGCTACTGTATGGTACGCCGCCGTAAACAACAGCAGCAGGCGGCGATTGTTCCGCCTGTCCGAAATACCGCCGCCGTCTCACTCACACCTTCCACCACACCCAAGCAAACCATCCATAGATTGCGCGTGGGTCGCGTCGTCTCGCGTTTTGATATAGCAATACACATCTGAGTATACAACTTATTACCTTTGCTTCCCCCCAAAAAGTGCCGCCGGCATGCCCGGTAATGATTCGAGAATGTCTCAAACTTCATTCCGCGCATGCACAGCCAGTTCCTTCGGTCCCGGTGCTACTTTGCGATCTCGCAGGCATATTTTCATCCCTCGGCTTGAAGTGGGTTTCGGCAAAGGTGGGGCATGAAAAATGCAGTTTGGTCTGGAGACGTGGTGAGCCGCCTAATCGGGCTTAGTCCCGAACATATCTCAACCTTATTCGAGCATAACGGAAATTTTGTGTCTGGAGACCAAATCACCAAATCATTGCGATCATCAACACGAGCGCACCGTGCAACCCCCGCAGAACCTCATCAGACAAGGCAGCAATAATGGGTGTCGAGAACAAGAAGACCAGGACGAAGACGCGGAGGCACACGAGGTATGAGTTGCCCTCCTCTCTATTGCATGAATTTTTTTATTTGTGGTGCGCTGTGTGATACGCTGCGTGTGGACAGTAAATGCCTATATTTGAAGTATGCTAACCACCATGTTCTAATAGAGATCTTGACCAAGTCAAATCCGACCTCCTGTCATCCAAGCATCTCGCGCAATATCATGCAACTAAAGCATCCGAGGATTTGCCAGGCCTAGGGGAGTTCTACTGCGTCGAATGTGCGAAATGGTTTGAGGGGGAGAACAGCCAAAGAACGCACTTGAAGGGCAAGAACCACAAGAGAAGGTATGGCAGACAATGCAGCGTCAACTGACGGTTCGCTGACAATCTATAACAGAGTCAAGGCGTTAAAGGATGAGCCGTACTCTCAGAAGGAAGCGGAGGCAGCAGTCGGGTTGCGAACAGACAATGGACCGCTACGAACGAGCATGAGCAAGCCACAGACTATCGAGGTTGAGATGGCAACATGAAGAGCCGACCCCACCATGTTTCGTACCCGGGAGCCGTCTTCTCACTGCGATAACAAACTCGACGTCAGCATTCTCCGGGAAAGTCAGATGGGCCCCAGCTACACCATATATGCCGGTGCTTGCATCGATGTATGCCTCTCTTCGCTGGAAATAATATCTGGGGTATTTCAGGTATCTCGATAGTCCTATTTAAGGCTACTTCCTCGAGCCCTTGCCAAACCACTACCACGAGCACCCCGGTACCCGCCTCTAGGGATACCACCCCTCCCGGTTGACGAGACTCCACCACGACTAGGCGCGCCAGCTACTCTTGATGCTGGAACTGGGGGGGTGAATTTGGGGGTTGCTTTCGATGATGTTGGAGGATTGTCGACAAACGATGTGTCGGTAGTCCTAATTATCCACGTCGTTAGTTATTGAATCTTTGAACAGTAGTTTAGATCATATCATACATGAAGGTTGTTTCTCCGTCAAAATCGCCGCCTTGAAATCTTTCGGAGTTGGTTGATCGATCTATATGCCATTAATGGAAGTCTTCGTAAAGCGCAGTATTCCACCTTACTCAGTTGTTCTGCTTGTTGGCGAGCTCGACGAAATGAATCCGCCACGGGGGCCTATTAAGTCAGCTATGTGTAGATATGTCGCTACCCCTCCATTCCATACCTCTGGAAAATCCACACAGAACGCATTCATGTTCAGCCCGTAAAGAAAACTAGCGAAGCTTTCGCTAAACCGTGAGAGACTCTCATGCATCAACTGTAAATGCATGAAATTCGCTTCTAAATCCGCCATTGAATCAGACAACTCCGCAAATGCGGGCTCGAATACCTCTAGTGGCGCATCGGAAATGCCGCCGACACTCGACCTGCCGGATTCGCGGAAAGAAGATTTTGAGGAGGGGCGAAGAGGGGTCGTTGGGCGCGAGGTGGGACGGCGTGTTCCTGAGCTGGAGCGTTTGATGCTACTATCGAGCGGGCTTTTTGACGCTGACATGTTTATCGTTGCTGCGCCGGGGCTTATCTTATGTTTTTTGTTGGGGGGGGTTTGGAATTTCCGGGAGGTGGTGTAGTTGATGCTATGTACTGGCGGTCTGTTTATTAGTGGCCGTTTTGTTTGTTCTGGAACAAGACCAAACAAAACGCCATCGCGTCAAATAGATCTCGATACGGCGGCTAACCTCCACCAGATAACGTCCCCACCAGACCGACGCAACCGTGCAGTTCGCTTCAAACCAGGCGTCATCAGGGTCTTAAGGTGGAAATTACGAAATCGGGGAATTTAATATCTATAGAAATCATACACATTGAGCAATTTCGAGAAATCGTACCAGTATCTCAAATTCGTTATTTTATTGCGCAGGTCGTGCCCTCGTGCGGTCGTAGTACGTCGTCATATAATCGGCGGCCTTTGGCTATCCCAATTTGACCCGCCTTTGGGGAAGGTACAGCGTCCCTCCGATTCCTGCGCAGTTTCTAGGCCTGGCAACAGAACGTCTGACGGGAGCGCCCTGAACAAGTTCGCATCGTCCCCTATGCCAGCAGTGTCAGATTGCATTCTTGTACACGCAAGGCTACTTGATTGGAAATCTTCTCGAAGTTCTGTTCAGAAACTGGGCCGCCATCTCCCATTTGTTCCTCGCGATTACACGCGCACATTCCCGACATTCCGGAGTGCCGCAACTCTCTCATCCAAGAGACAATTGAACTCCTGGCAGACACGTGAAAACGAATTACCCCTCATACGGAACTTCTCACATTCGAAACAGCAGATCTTGTCCAAGACCCTCACGAGATCCTTTTCCCATTCTTCTCGAAACTATAAACCGAAGTATTTCTGTCATTCTCCGGCTACTGGTATATACGCGACGCAGACAGAGCCAATTCAAAGCGCAATCGGGACTTGGACGGCTGCTATATTGTTAGGTGCTATCAGTGGCTCAGTGTACTTCTTTACTGCACGTCCGAAGCGCAGCGGCAAACTCGACATCGAATCGGGCGACCAGTTTCAGCAATCTGAAGCACGCGACAACTCAAGTTCCACAAACTCCGCCGATATGGGTGAAACTAGCCAACCTGGGCATATAGGCAACCTCTCGCCGGAACAGGAGGAAAAGCTTCAGCAATTATGGATTGCAACGCTGCAGGTATTCGGGGTTTTGGACATGGACCAGGCGAAGGCTCTGAACAGTATTGCCAATGCTACTATTGTGCCGGTATTATCAAGGCAATCGGTACCAGCATCTGAACAGGCGAAGAAGAAGAAGCGCGGCTGGTTTGGAAGGAAGACCGACGCGGAAGAAGTAAATGATACACCAGTTGTCGAAGACAAGTATGGCCTGGCAGCGAAGTTCTCGCATGCTTTGGAGCACGCACCTCCAGAAGTTATTCGGGCTTCTTTCTGGAGCATGTTGAAACACGACCATCCAGATATGGTTCTACTCAGATTTCTACGTGCAAGGAAATGGGACGTAGAAAAGGCCCTGGTTATGATGATTTCAACTTTCCACTGGCGCTCCGTCGAGATGCATGTCGACGATGATATTATGGTTAACGGGGAAGAGTCAATGATGTTGGATTCAACGAGCGATGACCCAATGAAGAAGAGACGGGGTACGGATTTCCTGGAGCAGATTAGAACAGGTAAAAGCTTTTTGCATGGGTTGGACAAGATGGGCAGGCCCATATGTTTTATTAGAGCACGTTTGCACCATGCAGGCGATCAGCTGGAAGAGAGTCTGGAGAGATATACCATCTATGTGATTGAAATTGCCCGGTTTGTGGTTCAACCACCTGCCGAAACTGCTGTAAGGTCGAAATTCCAAATCGCATGGTATATACTGATGTTATATAGTGTCTCGTTTTCGACATGACTGGTTTCTCATTGGCGAATATGGTGAGTATTCCACGCCAGTACGCAAGTGGCGATGCTGACTTCGTTTATAGGATTATGGTCCAGTCAAGTTTATGATCAACTGTTTCGAAGCCAATTACCCAGAAAGCTTAGGGGTTATATTAATCCACAAGGCTCCATGGGTTTTCCAAGGTATCCAACCCTTTTTTTACCATACTAAGCCAACTTACTGACTCGCTATATAGGCATCTGGAGGGTTATTAAGGGCCTCCTAGACCCTGTTGTGGCTAGTAAGGTAAACTTTACGAATACTACTGAGGATATGGAGGCTTTCATTGAGAAATCTCGAATCATCAAGGAGGTAGGAGGCGACGAAGACTGGGAAATGAAATACATTGAACCTGTCATCGGAGAGAACGACTTGATGAAGGATGTGGAAACGAAGAAAAAGATCCAGTCTGAAAGGGACGCGATCGCTGGTGACTTCGAGAAAGCAACAATCGCATGGATCGAGGACAGAGCGAGTAAGGATGTAAGAAAAAAGCGCGAGGACTTGACGGCTACCCTCGTGGAGAACTATTGGAAGCTCGACCCATATATCCGTGCTCGGTCATATTACGACCGTGCTGGATTGATTCAGCCGGAGGGCAATATCCAATTCTATCCAACTGTCGCCAAGGAGAGCGCGGTTCCGAAGACCACAGTTGCGGAGACCGCGGAAGTGGCAGCTCCCCCTCCAGCTGCGGCGTCCAAGGATGCCCATGTTGAAACATCATCTAACGATATTGATTGAACATATTTCCGATTCGGAGGAAAGATATACTAGAACCATATTCAAGAGCACCACCTTACGGGGCCCCAACGCCGATTCACGAGTCGAATATAGTATCATACAAAAAAGCGCACATAACTACACAATACATAGTCGAGATTTACTTCAACTTATATTCGTCTGTATACGTATTGCGATTGCCTCTCTACCTCCCCATCTGTATGCGTACTGTGGTTGCCATTTCTACATCTTAGCTTGAACTTCCGCCAAGAGCGCCTTGAGCTTGTCCATATCTGTCTTCTGCTGAGGCCACCCCACCGTAAGCCCTTCCTGGACATTTGGCTTCGGGATCTGTATAAATCTCCATTAGCAGTGCGGTTAGAAGGGTGGTTTGCCACGTACCATATGGAAATGAACCTATATGTCCGTTAGCATAGCTCATACTCGTAACCGGGTCTAACTCACATGATCAACTTCCTGGTGAGCAATTTTTCCGTTGTTTTGCAGGACATTGTAATTCTCGGCGCCGGTGGCTGTAACAAGCTTCTTCACAACGGGCTGTGCAGGTCAGTAACAGGACTCAACCTTTCTATGTTTCGGCATACCAAGATCTCAGAAAGCTGGTCATCGGGGATGTCCGTGAGCTTGGCCCCGTGAAACTTGGGAATCACCAGCTATTGGAAGTTAATAGGAGCTATTTCAAGGGACATTGCGAGCCATACGGCATGACCGCGGCTGAGGGGATTGATGTCGAGGAAGGCAAGGATCTTGTCACTCTCAAACAGCTTCAATGAAGGAATGTCCCCTACAGAGAGTTAGCTAGCTATCTTCGAGATGAATGATATAATTAATACCCTTGATAATCTTGCAGAAAATACAGGCCGACATGTTTCTTTCTGGATTGGTGACTATAAAAGTAATATGATGCCTCGTTGCTCCTAGAGTTGTCTTACGTTTATATAAATTCGAACAAGGGAACTAGAGCTGCTGCTGGTGCCCGCTGCATCGAGAACCCCGCCGCTGACACAGCGTCATGTTTGTGCGGGGGTTCACTAAGGGGCCCGTGCACGTGCCACTATCTTTGTGGGCAACGCGTCCAAATTCCGTGAATCAATGATGAAGCAACTTCTCTGAGTACCTAGAATATGTTGAGCTTCCGCCGAGACAACAAACCTTGCAGCAAACATCATTCCAGTACAGTAGTGAATGAGTTGAAGCTATCATATCAGTTGCAAACGTCACGCTCTGCAATCAAGAAAGGTCCAGGTTACATTTCCACAGTCGAGAAACAAATCGTTCGATTCCTAGCTATGGCCAATAAAAGCTCAGCTATACAACGGTAACAAATCGGATCTCCCATATATCATTCTGTCAGAAGGTCTCAATATGCCCTGATCACCGCAACAGTTGTTGACGAGCAGTTTTGAGGTCGAAAAACGAAGATCAACCCTTCTTCACTTTGATAACTTCTCTCAAACAGCTACCATCATGGCGTCTCATTTGCCGGTGCCACATCTCAGAGCATACCCAAGCTTTCTTCTGCTTTCCACTTTGGGATCCTTCAATACGTTTCTCCATCCCTGAGGCTCTTTCGGCGCCTCAGACCAACCCTCGTCATTGCCCGGATTGCGACGCTCAGTGGCCGGCTCCCAGTCAAAATCCTCATCAAGTTCCATCTCGGTTTCATCCAGCCGTGTCGTCTGTTCATAGAAACCTCGGGACGACCAGTTCCGCCCTGTGACGGGGTCCCTGGCTGGGTTGAAGGCCGACGAATTCCAGCGGACTCCTGAGATCTGCCATAAGCCAACGCCTTGTTTCGCAGCACTCGGTCCAGAGTTTCTTGTGTGGTGGGATGAATAAAGGCCCATGGGGCTACAATATTCGAGGAAGACCCTACTTCTGGCTCATATTCCGTATATTCCATGTGAATACCGCACCTTCTTCCTGAATTGGTTATGCATGGACATGAATTGTAGCCTGTGTCGTTGGATGCGAAGGATCTGGGAGAAAGGCTACCGGCGGCTGATGCTGATGTGGTGTTGTTGTTGTCTGCTTGGTACTGGTTTTGGGTTTGGAAGCCAACAGAGCCGCCGTGGTTCAGGCTGCCGTCGGGATGACCGGAAGTCGGGTCAAATGAAACCGAAGGGATGCGGAAGCCAGATCTGCGCATTTCATTACGCAAGGCGCGGTCTTCGTCAGAGAGGCCGCCACGGCCATCATTTGGTTGAGGATGGTTCTGGCATTCAAATACGGTGTCTTCTCCGCGGTTCTGGTTGCCAACTGGATGACTGGAAGCTGGGTCTTCAGAGAATGATGGGATGCGGAAACCAGATTGGCGCATCTCGTCGCGCAAGATGCGGTCTTCCTCCGAGATGGAAAGATGGTGGAAACCTCCTGACAGATTCCCAGCACAATCGGCACCACCAGCAGCATTGTCTGAACCGGTTGCACGGTAGGTTGCATTTCTGTCGCTGTTCTCATGTCCAAAGACATTGGCACGTGACCCACGGTCATCTTGGTTGCTGGTTAGATCGGTGCAGGTGTTGCCAGATCGGACCGATGGCTGTGGCTGCTGACGCTGCCTGTTGCATTCTGAGCATGGAGAGATGAGGCAATCAGAGTGATCTAGTTCACTGCCTCCATAGCCATGGAAACCCATCCTTGATGCTTTTGTGCGGTTCACGCACCCGCATGTCTCTTTGCTGTGCGTAATGGTTGCCACAAAGGAGAGGGTTACAGGATAGTGCAGAGAGTTCGCCTAGGCGTTTATTGGGACAGTGCTTGTGGTGGCATCTGGGGATATAAAGAAGGGCCTACCCATTAGAATTACCTGGGAATTGCGGATGGGCAAAGGAGTCTCTGCCAACCCAAGAACCATATAAGGTAACTGGCAAAACTAGGACACAGACGGTGGCCTGCAGAGAAAAAGGAGCCATATAAATCAGCCATCAGAATAGACAGCCCTAGTAATAGTAGGAGATATCATTACTTCGGACTCTTTGGGGAATAATCTGGGCTCTATATGAGAAAGTTGAATCGGCCCAGTTCTATCATTTCCAGCAATTAGAAACAATACTTAAGGCCATGGCATAATCATTCAATATAACTGCACTGGCATCCGAAAGCCCTTCTAACTAAACTGTATTATAAGACAAAGGTTCTTAAAGCTCTCCATATGATAATTCGATAATATCGTCGCCGAGTATGTGGGGGATGGTTGGGTCACGGGAAGTTCCGCGCTGATTCGCGCTAGTGGGATTCTTGGGTGAGCGATCGCGTCGCAAACCACAAGTCGTGGAGGCACGGTTTAGCCACTGCGCACTTGCAACACCGTCCTCATAAAGCACAAAGATGTCGCAATCACCTTCACCCCATGAGGAGGACGATGCACAGGAGGATAGTATTATCAAGAATGAGGCCACGATGTCGAAATCTGGTTCGGATGGAGTATCGAGGAGGGACCTGGAAATCATGAAGGGCATTGTTGATCAACTTACTGAGGCTAAGGACGAGAAGTGAGAACCACCGCAATCCATTGCCGCATCATATAACCATTTACTAATTACCTACAAGTGGTCGCGAACTTACGTCGGTATTCCAGCGCATTGTGAATAGGAGGTTCCTTCCTGATTACTATACAATCATTAAAGATCCCGTCGCTTTCAGCACAATCAGGGTATGCTCATCTGCCGACCTCACAGTGACTTTCGTACTAATACAAGTCAAAGGGCAAAATACTTAGGAGGCAGTACCCAGACTGGAAAGCATACGTCAGGGATTTCGCCTACATCTCCCACAATGCGCAAGTCTACAATCGCCCCTCAGCCGAAGCCTACGGCGACGCCCTCAAACTCCGAGAGATGGTGAAACTCGAGCTAGCCAAGCTTGTGGATCAAAATATTATATCTGCAGAGGACGCAGAATACCCCGACTTGGGAGAAATCCCAGATGTGGAGGACTCCCCACCTCCACAACCAGACGAGGAGGGACAAAGCGAAGACGAGCCGGCCGAGGATGACCGCGACGACGAAGACGAGGATGAGGATGAGGAAGACGACGTTGAGGATTCCGATGATGAAGGCGCGCGAAGGAGACGACGCAAGGGTCCACGCTCTTCTGCTGCTATTACCAAGCGCGAAGGAGGCAAGGTTGAAGACGGCTCCAAGGATGACGCAGATGCGCATAAGAAGAGAGGAAGGCCGCCGAAGGTCCACACTCCAATGGAGGCGCGTATCAATACCATACTTAAAGGGCTCAGGAAATTCAAAGATGAAAAAGGGGACCTCAAGGTTCTACACTTTGAAAAGCCACCGGACAAGACACTGTTTCCTGAGTACTATCAGGAGATCAAGAACCCAATTGCGCTAGACATGATCAAGAGGAAGGCCAAGCGCAAGAAGTACAACTCGGTAGATGCTGTCATGAAAGATTTAGAGCTCATGTTCGACAACGCCAAAGAATACAATCTCGAAGATAGCGAGGTGTATAAGTGCGCCGCTGACTTGCAACGGGAGGCACGGATGCTTGCAGAACAAGAGAAAACCAAGCCAGACAGTGCTTATGTCGATGAAGATGGCAGGCTTCCTCTGCCTGAAATTCTCCATAACGGTGAGATCTGGAAGGTTGGTGATTGGGTTCATCTCCAGAACCCGAATGATCTCACAAAGCCAATTGTGGCTCAAATATACCGCACTTGGCAAGATCCGGAAGGACAAAAGTGGATCAACGCTTGTTGGTATTATCGGCCAGAACAAACGGTTCATCGTTATGAAAAGCACTTCTTTGAGAATGAAGTTGTGAAGACTGGACAGTATCGCGACCATCACATCGATGAGGTTGTCGACCGCTGCTTTGTAATGTTCTTTACAAGGTTTAATAAGGGCCGACCACGGGGATTTCCACCTGACAAAGAGGTTTATGTCTGCGAGGCGAGATACAACGAGGACAAATTCAAGCTCAATAAGATTAAGACTTGGGCAAGTTGTGTACCGGACGAAGTGAGAGAGAAAGATTATGAGATGGATCTCTTCGACGTACCAAGGAAGATGAAGAAAGTCCCCAGTCCGATCAAGCACTTACTCCGCGAGGACGCAAAAGAAGACGACCCTCTTCCAAAACCAACTTGGGGTGCGGCTAATGCCCCTCCGATTGTCGGCGCAGTTCATAAACGGCCCCGTGAAGCTAATGTGAGTTTTGAGGAAAATAACCTTCCCTTGAATGATAGAAAATTGTCTGACAGTATACTAGGAATCCCCTCCTCCAGAGCCAACACCGTCTCCCCCGCCACCTCGGCCGGTAGAGCCAGTCCGCCGCTCTATCACTACCGAGCGCACAACGACTTACGGACAAAGTGACACTCCAATGGGCAACATGCCCCACGCAGCGCCATCTCCGGCACCGGCGCAGCAAACACTCAACTCATACGGCCAGCAGTTCTCTGCCGTGCGCCCCTCTGCCTCACCCGCTCCCCAACTCGTCCAGCACTCATCCTACTCCTCTCACGCCAGCGCTGACGCAGCTCCACCCCAAACCCCATCATTCACACCATCCACAAGCCACACCAACTACGCAGCAACCCACGTCCCCCCACCAACTACTCACGCTTCCGTCCTCCAACCCTCCAGCACCCCCAACCCACTCGCCAACTACGACAGCGGCTATGCCCGCTCAGTCCCGCAACCGCGCTCTTACGCAGCGCCTCCTACAGGCTCCCATACCAACGCGTATAATCCCCCGCGCTCGGTAGAGGTGTACCACCTCAGCGATATCGCGAATGCGAGTATACCACTGGACGTCCGCGGCCAATTCCACCGCGACGAGAATGATCGGATCTTATTCTTCACGGCGCCGCCGCTGGATGTGCCTAGGGTGCCGGGCGGGGCGGGCGTGTTGGGTCATAGTCTGAAGTACCTCGCTAAGAAGGCGAGGGATGCTGAAGGGCTTACTAGGAAGCAGGGAGAGAGGGATGTAAAGGCGGAGGAGGAAGTTAGGGAGAAGAGGAAGAGAGAGGAGGAGGGAGAGGAGAAGCGCGCGAGTGAGGTGAAGAGGTTGAAGGCACGGGCGATCGAAGTGTTAAATCGGCAGATTGAGAGAAGTACGGAGAGGGTTTACGAGGAGCTGTATGATGGCGATGCGAAGGTGGTGATGGAAGAGGAGAGGTTGAGACTGGAGAGGCTACGGGCTGAAGAGGAGCAGAAGAATGAGATTATGGAGAGACATGCGCGCGAGAGGGAGGAGAGCAAGGTCATCCGGCTGCAGAGGGTTGGGCTATAATTGTTTTGATTTGTTAGGGTATGGCGTTCTGGATGGGGGGATTGGGGGATCTGGAGTGCTCATGGGGGTTGGGACTAAGATAGTCTCGCAAGGTTGCTCTTCAACTGTAACATCAGGCTCACAACGCTATACTTTGCGGCGTGGTATCACTGCCTCACAAAGTCTGCGACTATTACATATCTTAGTAATTTAAGGCATTATGTAATTCTCACGTATATGATGGAAAGACCAAATGAAGTAAGTGCCCGGATTTTTTTTTAAGTCATATTTTTATTTTTATTTCTTCGAATAAATGATTTTCTGACTTTCAAAGCACCCACCAACACAACTATATCCACAATCCCCCCGTGCACGCACAATAGGTATATACATAGAAATGAACTATCTTCCGCCTCCAACGAAGCAGAAAAACAAAGATCCAATGAAGGTCAAGAAAAAGAATTCTAGAAACGTCTCTTATATCCCTACCCAATGGGAAAGAAGACAATAGGCGTTAGTGCTAAGGATATTCTTGATATCACATTTCCACCAAAAAAAAGGCGACCACGAATACACACTATACAACTCCAAGTGCGATTCCACGAACCCAGCAACAAGAAAGGGAGTGCGAATCTAGCCAGATGGGCACTCGCCGAGGAAACCCCACCACTGCTCAGCCTCGAACTGATCAGCATTGCTGGTCTTCCACATCATGTTGTAAGGGTTGAAAAGCATAACGTTTTCCGGGGCCGTCAGGAACGCCGTCTTGATAGCTGTGATAGCGACCTTCTGGTTCAGCAATGACGGGATAGCGAGGCCATTGGTGTTTCCCTTTGATGGCCAGCCGGTCTCGGTGATGACAACGGTCTGGCTGCTGTCCGCGAGCTTGGACTTGAGGCTCTCAATAGATCTGGTCAGGAAGGTGCCGGCGCTGATGGCAGCGGTGTTGCTGTCGAAAAAGGGGTGGCTGTTGACGGCGCAGTAGTCGGCGTTGTCGCACAGGCTTGGGTTCTCGAGGGTGGCGACGAGGGTGTCGCAGGTGACGACGGGCCCGTTGTAACCAGCGGCTCTGAGAAGCGTGCGAGCAGAGCTCATGGCCTCAACGACGGAGGCGGCGGAAGACTTGCCGCTGTTGACAAGCTCGTTACCGACGGAGATGGTGTGGATGATCGACCAGTCGCCGTTAACAGCGGAAACAATCTCCTGGACAGACCCATCGATATCAGTGATATCAAAGATGCCCTGGAAGACCTTCATGCCATGGGCCTTAGCAGCAGCAACCACGGTCGAGACGGTATTGCAGTCAATGCCATATGTGCGAACGGTAGAGTAACCGCTTCCAAATCCATCGAAATCCATCAGGACCTGGTCGGCAGTCTTGCAGGTGCCATCCTTGTTGTATGGGCTGTATGTGAGACCATAGCCACCAGTGGATGGCTCAGAAGATGCAGATGCGGATGGAGCGCTATCAGATGATGCTGACGATGGGTTTGTATCAGCTACCTTATCGGCAACGACTGGTGCAGCTGCCTCCGGTGTTGGGGATGGGACAGCTGGAGCCTCGGTCTGGGCGGCAGGCAACTGCGTGGTGGTGGAGACTGGGTTGCCATTTTGATCAACGTAGACAATGACGCGAGCCGCGTTAGAGTCGTCCCGAACAGTCACATCCTTCTTGGCATGGAAAGCCTCATGGGCATGGCGTCCTGCGTCCTGTTAGTAGCTGATCCTTGATAGCGCCTCCGCTAGGTTGGCAAGCCTTAAGAGTGGTTTTACTTACTATGCGGTTGAGCAACAGCAAGCTGGAGCAGCGAGATCACCGCGAGTGAAAGAGTAGCAGTCTTCATAGTGAGAACTTGAGAAGTAGTATTCTAATTTGGAGAAGGTGTTGACTATTCGCAACAACTGTTAGCAAGGTTTCAAGGAAGTTTTGAAGAGCCTTGTATGAGGACCACCTGGGATTTAAAACGAATGGTGGGGGAGATGGAGTGATGAGAACAGCTTAGAAGATTGTGCTATGGTCGAGGCCATTTAAAGAAATATATTGAGCATTGGAGGAAAGTTATGTGTCGTCTTCTGGAATGACTGTGTTCGAAGTCCGTTCTCATCCATCTTCCATCCCTCAAGACTGACACAGAGACAGCCACGACGCCCATGAATCTTCAGAGTTCTCCCATGACCACGACTCAAAACAAAATGCATAAAACCCCCACAGGGAGCTTTTGATTGAGAAAAGGTTGCTAAAACATATATGAGAAATGTTAAAGACTTACCCCTAGATCTTCAGACTTTGCCGAAGTGAGAGAATGTGATAATTTGACGCAGCCACAGGCGCGATTTGACGATTTAAAATGAAGGAAAGACCTTTTGGCTGATCCGAAGCAGGAGCGATTTGTATGAGGAAGGAACGAAGACCGGCTAAGACTAGCTTTGTAGATGCGACTGAAAGGAATGGAAAGGAGGTTATCGAAACGAAATGAATATCCTCCAGAGGCTTTGATGGGTGAGTCGCAGACTACAAGAATAAAAAGGGCTTGCGTGGTCGGTGGGCGTTGCAAAATGAAAGTGTGACGAAGAAGAAAGAATCCAGCGCGAGCTGGGGGGATAGAAGACTTCAAATACGTACGCACAGGGAGCAGCGGTCTGGCCCTGCCCTCTGACCCACCACAGTCATGCTATAGCACACAAAGAGAAAACTGCTTCAATTTTTGGCCGCAAAGGGAAACAAAATATTGAGTTTTCAGTGGAGAGACAGCGGCAACGTCCTGGGTGGCCCACGTACACACACGGTTGTACTTGGACACAGTACTGATATGGTGGAGAGAGGGTGGAGACGACGGGACAGGCACAGGACGATCTGACCATAGGGATTGCCAGTGCCTGTGCCGTCGGTCTGGACTCCTGCAAGGATACACGATTACCACCGGCAAAAAGTCCGGGGAGATGAAAAGAGCCACCCTGACCAGAGGGACAGAGATATAATAGCCGGGGCAGAGCGCCTAATTGCCATACAGAATGCTCGGCGTTTCGAGTCTGTCGTCGCTACCAAGGAGCCTCAGTTCGTGGTTCCGCGAGTGACAACGCAGCAGCTCTGCTTTGTGACAACCTGTAGCGTACCACAGAAGCCCATCCAGTGAGAAGACAGGCAGTTCATCCGGTCGTAGTCCACTGGGAGGATACGGGGACGACCCTTCCACACACTTCTACAGAGCTGGTGAAACCCTAGGGGTCTAGGGCATGTCTTCACCAAGAGCTCATTGGGTGTCGTGGTGCGGGTACCTGGCAGGGAAGAAAGGCAAAACCCTCAACCAACATCATCGATTATATGGTAACGAGTCATGTTGTCGGTGGCGCTTTCTCTTTCGGTCCAGAACAAATGTCAGCCAACACTAAGCCAGACTCCACGTGATAAGGACCACCACACCGCAAGCCGCAGGGATTCCAAAGGGCTTCTAGGGATTCCAGAGCAGATATTGTATTCTGTGATGCTATAACTATTGTTAGAATATACTGCACACTAAGAGGGATATTACGATCACCGAATCGATGTGCATCCGCCCTATAAGGCGTCGACACAGCCAAGCTTTCCCGCCATCGCCAAGCAAATTCCCACGATCTCTCAATCTGCCGATCTCTCGCCAATCCTTGCCCTAAGCCAGCCAGGGCCACGACGACTTTCCCCTCGAACTTCTCGCAAAGCAGCCACTAAGACCGTGAAAGCCGATTGCTGATTCTTGTGCCTACAGGGCGGTGTTGTACTGTACTTCCATCCCGCCCACCCCCGCTCAGGTGCATAACTCCAGTAAGATACTGCTTTGGGAGTACTTTCCAAGGAAGTAGCATCCACCGTCGTTTTAACAGGCTTCTTAGGGGCAGGTCTCGCCCGGATATTCTCTTCAGTCAGGAACGGCTGAAACAGGAGGTATGAGCTGCGAGCTTCTTACTTCTCTATCAATAGACACAACTCGGAGATGTGGAACAGTTCACGTGCAACGAGGGGCTTCTACGAACATCACGTGCAACTAAGCGTGCCCATCATCACAGTAGAATAGGACAACAACAACACCTCACTCATATCAAGCCGACTCTAGTATCGGATAAACCCTTGATTATTAGACATTAAACATAGTCCTCGCCATCGCGGCAAGACCTCCAATACCCCCGCCCCCCCCATCTATAATAATGCTCTTCATGCAGCCCGTACAGCCCAAAATACATCCACCTCCTGACAGAGCTCATAATAATCTATACAATACACACACCCTTTCCCACAGCTCCCTTCACTTAAGCAGCAGGGGGCACGCCTAGCTTACTGTTCGCCTTCCGCGTCATCACCTTCGTCACCGCGTGTCGGATAACCACACCCGCCTTCTCCGTCTCCTTCTTCGTCAGGCCAGTCGTGACGCACACCTTCAGCGCCGGCTGTAGCTGCCATCCCTGCTCTTTCGCTGTGCTGGACGGCGCGACTGGCATAGCCTTGAGGCGCGTGATGAGGACTCCATTCGCAAGGCACTGTCTTCGTTAGCCATCATTCCCTTCCGAGCATCATTCCCTTCCGAGAAAACAATACGAGGACGCTAGAAATATGGAAAGGAAAAGCATACCTCGTCCACGCACTCCTGCAGTACCCGATCCTGGTCAGTTATGCTCAACCGCCGCGTATTAACCACATCGGGCTTGATAACACACAGCACCATCGGGTTATCCACCGCGCTCGTGACCGTGATCCAATCGCTCCTCGGGTCGAGCTGCGCACGCATAGCCTTGATGTTCTCGCGGCACCCCGCCAGGATCTCTGGCATCGTTTGCAGCATTGTCAACGCCTCGCTTGCCGTGGTGGCCATCATGGCTGGGAGGGCGGCAGAGAAAGTGTACGCTGCGGCGCTGATACGTTGGTGCTCGACGATGTCCATGGAGCCGGCGCAGAAACCGCCGCCGGCGCATAGGGGACCGGAGAGCGAGCCGACGATCATATCAACGGAGGAGGAGTCGACGTTCTGTGCCTCGGTAACGCCGCGGCCGGTTCGGCCGAGGACACCAAAGGACCAGGTCTCGTCGAGGATGAGGCGGAATTTGTAGCGGAGGCGGAGTTCAACCTTGTAGCGTTGTTAGCACAGAGCACTGACGAGACGCGAGAGTCGGAGGGGTAATCGTTAAGACTTACAACTTTGGGGAGATCGACGCAGTCACCGATCGTCTCGAAGAGACCCTCGGTCACGATGAATCGCCTAGTAAGAGGCTTCCTCGACTGCTCCTTCACAACTCTCTGTAGCACCCTCTCCAGATCCTCCATATCATTATGCTCGTACCACCTAATGGTGCTGCGGCAAATCTGCAGCCCCTTCCTGATCGCATAGTTGCACGCCTTGTCAGCGACGATGATGTCGCCTCTCTTACTGAACGCAGGGATCACACTCGAGATCGTGGAGAAGGACTGCGCGTACACGATACAAGCCTCCGTGCCTAGATGCGAGGCGACGTCCGCCTCGGTCTTCATGTGCACATCCTGCGTACCGTAGAATTGAGGGGGTCCGCAGGGTCCCACGCCGTAGGTGCGAAGCGTCTCAATCGCCTTCTCCTTGATATGTTCGTTGGCCACGAGGTTGTAGTAGTTGTATGACGCGAGATTGGTGACGGTGCGGCCATTGGCGAGCTTCGATTTCGGTCCCGACATGCTACCACACACACTGTTAGTTCCAGTCTACCTAGCATGGCACCAGGGAGGAAGGCATACCCAACAATCACCGGCAGCTTCTCCTGCACATTCTCCTCAAACGCCGTCAACGGCGCCACCAGCGGCTCAGGGGTCCACTCATCCACCAAATCATCAATCTCCTATTTCCACCGTCAGCACCCTCCCCAGCTCTCACCAGGAGCTCTACATACCTCCTCCGACAGCGTGACGAAATTCTGTCGATGCGTCGAGTAACTCGGCGCCAGCAGGTACCTCACGAAGAACACCACAAGAATGAGCTCGATGGCCGAGCGAACCGGATCATTCTGGTAGCTGGACCGCACGTAGCGGATCAACATCGCCGAGCCAGGCACCTTCTGGAACTGATCCGCCGCCTCGTTCATGTAGCTGAGCACCACCTTCTGCGCATCCTGGAGCTCCATTGTTGTCGTCGTGTGTTTTCGTTGTCTCTCTTGTCTCTCTGCGTTGGCTACGTCCTGTCCTGGGAAGATAAATGCTTCAGGGTCCCCCGTGCAAGATGCGCGCCAGGTCGGAACCTCGTTTACTGAAACGCCGACGTGTGGTAATGTTTATATATCACGTGACATGACTGCTGCATTCGATAGGAAGGTATTATCACAATGGCAACTTGCTTAGAAGAAGACTCGGTCTCGGTGCTACGAGTTGTTGCTCTCTCTTCAATATATCTTTGCAATAGAGCATGTCTGCAGTTTAACTCCCGCAATTCCCCCAACAGCTTAGCACATCACAACCGTCTGACCCTAATACCACTATTCGCCAGGATTGATCCCCTCAGAAACGGCCCACGATCCGAGTAAATCCTCCCAAAACACTCAATACGAACGAACCACCACCCTCTAAGACGCAAGAAAGAGACGGAACTACTTCCACTGGTATCTGAGTAATCCAGTAGAAATCGCCGGCCATGCCATGCCAAGGCATACAGACAAGACAAACAAGACAGACAAGACATATAGCATACTCAAATCTACAGCTTCACCATATTACTCAACTCACTCAAAAAGACCCAGGCGCAGCTACACACACGCACATTTTGAAAACCTTTACAGTACAGTACCATACTTTTTTATATTCTCCTAACCCAGCAGCACTAGGATGGATTCCCACAGTTCTATATACCTAGCCCTGGACTAATGCCCTCTCGCCCCCAGAACCAAGTCCAAAAAATATATATATCAAGAGGCAATCGATCGAATCATTTACAAAAAAAAAAGGCCAACTTGGTTGCTAGTAAAACGAAAACCTCTACAGGTACATCATCCCTTTCCGAAAACCCCACGCAACCCAT
>JPJV01002009.1:0-47399 GCA_000750745.1 Pseudogymnoascus sp. VKM F-4281 (FW-2241)
CGCGGGGGGGAGGAGTCGAAGGATGCTGGCCGCGGTGGGGGGATGTGGATGATAGACTGCATGCGATGGTGTCGGTAGAGAAGGGCGTGGAGGCGGGGGTAGCGGCGGATAAAGGCGACGAGGCGGAGATGGATGAGGAGAGGTGACTGGAGATGGATCAGGTCGAAGAGTTGGCCGGAGAGGAGTAGGGCGGAACTTGTGACGGTGACGAGATTGACGAATGGCGATGCCTTGTATGACGGTGAAGAGGGCACATCACGCCCATATCCGGGACGCAGAGATCCTGGTGGAGGATGGGAGGGAGAGGGAGCATTGCCGCGGCGAGAGGGAGGTAGGGGGAGAGGGTGAAAGATGGATTTATTAACAGTCGAGGCGAACGTTATGAGATATCAGACACTTAACTTATAGGAAGATATGATTTGAAGTGGCATCATGAATCTAGGCAAGGTACCAACCAGCGCATGCTGCGAGGAACTGCCCATAGTGGTGCCATTTGGTGGTTTGAGACTTCAGGGTCCTCAAACCCCTCAGTCGTACGGGGTGCTCATATAACCTTGTTGACACTTCTACTTTCTATACTGAAGAAAGCTTCCCACTATTCCCACTAAGAATAATATGGCCTTGGCCGTGTATTCAGAACATCTCGTGTATCGTCGCAGTAATCTTCAAATATCGATATATAAATATAAAGATGATGTCAATGGTCCCTGCAGGTCGGGTCTGGGGAAATAATCCTCCGCACGGTTGTTTCAGTAGCGCAGCATCGAGCCTCTGGCGCGCGCCGATCGGCATGACCCATCCGGACCCCCAGCGAATGAAAACGGACAAATTAACGACCGAAGCGACAGACTTGACCCTGAATGATCCAGGCCAGGGCAATCAATAGCCGCGTTTAGTGCCCGTTTGTCACCCAATCGACTCCCGACGACCTCTGCTCGTTGGTCCAGCGCATCGGACAGCAGCACCCTTTTCAAGCATCTTCGCCGTCCGACACGAATTGTTTATTGCTGGGGTTTTCCAGCATGTCCTCTCTTTGATTTTTTATTTCCCCATGTTTAGTGAAAGGGACGTGGGTTTACTCTCTCGTCCACTTGTTTTTCTGTCCGTTTGTTGTCTCAGCGTTGCAGTAATGGTTGCTGGCCATAGACGTCAATAGATACCCATCCATACCCACGTCAAAGACGGAAGGCCACAGAAATCCATCTCGATTGTATCCTCTCCCACCACATTTACAAACCCTGAACCCTATATCGACGGGACACCACATACCACGACATCCACGCCACGATGCGAGCTATTTATGCTGGATCTCCTGTCTTCCTTGAGGTTACATGACCCAACAAACCCCCAGTCAGCAGCACACAAGAGCCATCAAACACGATGGCGATGTCGAAGCACAAACGCGACATGTCTGCGTTCAGCATTCGAGATGCGCCGCCAGCCCTCCGCTTCTCGCCCACCTCGCTACGGATGCGGCCGCGATCACCGTCGAAATCGCCGTGTCGACACACACGCTCGCCGACCCGCTCTCGCATAACTGATGATATCTTTGAGGATCTCTCTCCGGCGAGGATCCTGGAACGCTTCACCTCTGCGAGCGGCGAGCTGGCAAAGAGCATCGAAGCTTCGACCCCGGATCAGAAACAATTCGGGATCAGAGCTGCGGTGGCCAGCAAGAAGATTGAAGAGTGGGCAAACGAGGTTGGAGGTTGGCCGTGGCCTAGTATTGGGGCCGACGGATTTGTAATGCCGGAGAAAACCTATGGAATTTTTGGAGACTTGAAAGAAGATGATATGGGGCTGGAGGAGGAGGTTGATACGGAGGAATACTGGGGGAGCCTTCCTGCGCCTCTCGTCGAATTATACTCCAATCGGGTCTCGGAGATATTTGACGACATGTTCGATCTGGATATTGAAGAGATCAAGAACAAGGTCCTTGCTCTCGTTGCGACCGATACACAACCATCAGCTGCAACTGGGGAAGATTCTCCGCCAACCACACCAGTGAAATCCAAATACACCCGCCTCGACACCTTCACTGGTATGATCACCCACACTGTCCTCGACGCTCTTCCCAAGCTACACCGTTTGCGCCTGCTCCTGGACGTCTGGAGTATCCGCATTGACATTTTGCGCGACATCCCTTCCACTCTTGAATCCCTTCGTGACGCAGACACAATGCTGCAGTCGGCATGGGCCTCGCTCAAAGCTACAAACTCCAGCGGCGAAGAAATGACGCTCATACGCTCCGACTATGAAACCATGCAGATGGCGCTCGGTGAGACGATCTCAGACACAGGGAAGATGATCGATTCAATGCTGGATCGGCTCGATGGGCGAGTAGACACCGTGCCCGGGCTGTGGCTGGATCAAATGGATGCTGTTGAGACGGATTATGGGAATTGGACTATTTCAGCCGAGAGGAAGGTACAGGAGGGAGAGTGGGCAATCAAGGCCGCGAAGGAAGCGGAGTTGGAGAAGTCTCTACAGATGCTCCAAGAATTGGCAGACCAACAGTCAGCCATGGCTAATGTTGGGAATGGAGGGAAAGAGGTTATCGATGACTCTAATGACGAGTCGGAGAAGGTCCAAATAGAACAGGCTGCCATGTCTGATCACGGGTCCCTCCCCGACACAATGGCGAAAACCTTTACGGTATCCGACGACCAATTTCAAGAGCTGTCAGTAGGACGCCTTGCAATATCTGATAATGGCCCCAGATCTACCAACCTACTGGCGGTGGAGTCAACTTCCAGCAACGAAGCACAATCAGATACACCCAACACTTTACAAACTTCTACAGAATTACGAGAGTCGGAAAGCTATCCAGCATTTAATTTCCCTTGGGGTTTAGATGGCCAAGATGATCGCTCTCCAACAGCTGGAAGCTCTCTGCCGCCAAGTACAAGAGATATAGCAACCGGCTCTAGGACACCGTCCAGAGCTAGTTTTGAACTCAGTGAGAGGTCATTTCGCCTTGGGCGAAGCAGAACGCCTTCTGTCAAGGGGCGAAGCACTCCTCCTAGACTGCCGTTACCATACCGAATTCACACCGACGGATCTCAGCCCGGCTCCCCTGAATTCCTTGCTTCCAGGGCACCGTCCCCATCGCCGACAGGGAGCGCAAACCTTAGGCCATTTATCCTGGGTACTAGCGCTGATGTAAGTTCTCAGCCGCCATCGCCAATTATACCACGGGGCAGGAGCAGTCGAAACTCGGTCGCGCCTGCCGGTTTTGATATTGGAGACTCCCAGAACGTGGGGTCTGGCAACCCAATACCAAGGCGAGACTCTCAAGCCTCACCCACATCACCAATATTTCCTTCATTTAGAGGAAGCCCTCTATTCCCTGGTTCGCGGTCATCGTCAATCAGTCTTCGCCCGAGTAGAAGCAAGGGAAGGTCACAAACAGTATTCGGCGACGACGAAGAGCTTGCCTTGCTGGCAGCCGCGAGTGGCCGTGCCTCTCAAATGGTAATCATGCCGCCAGCTCGCATGGGTCATGCCGCAAAAGAGCCGAAGAACTTGTCAATGTCGCATATTGCCATGTCAGATCCGTTTACTGACGTTCCACCTCTGGCGTCAACTCCTACAACGGAGAGTGCGGCCCCACTTACCCCCCCGCCAATGTCTGATTCAAACTCTATGCATGCAATTATGTCACCATCAAATCAACCTGGTCCTACGCGCCAATTTTTTGACGCCTATTGTCCACCAAGTCCGTCAAAGAGAACTGTGTTAGATGATGGTGGTACGCCGCGTAGTCCTAAGAAGGGCAAGAAACCAATCAATGAGCGGAGGCTGTCGTTGTCGATGAGCGACGACGATGATGAGTCGACAAATAAGCCCGCGTTACAGCCGGGATGGTCTGGACTACAAGAGGGTGCCCCGAAATTTGAACTTAGGAGCCCTTGGACACGGAATAAGAACTCTGGGCCGTCGTCTTCTACCAAGAGGGATTCTACAGCCAATTTCAACGGCGAGAAAGACCCCCGAAAGAGGCCTACGCCTCTGGACAAAACCTCCCAGTTATTTAGTGAACGCAACGTGGCAGATACTTCTCCTGGGCCACAGCCTATCAATCTTACGGCTAAGGTTGTCGCCGACGATGTTTTCGTCCTTCATAAACAGGATAATGGGGAATTTTCATCGCTACCACATACCCCTACAGAGCCGGAACACGCCTCAGATAAACCAAATCCTAGTACCCTCGGATCTAGGGCATCGGGCGGTTTTAGAGCTATAATAACCCCAGTTGAGGAAACAAGTGACGATTGGCCTCGATTTTCTGACTCAGAAAACCCCATCAAGCTATCGCCACCAACAGGCGTCAGTAACAAATCGGAAATTCCGCCCATGGTCAGCGGATATTCCCTTGAAGACTATCAAGTCGACGGTGGCAGATCCTATGATTTGGATACGTCTCGTCATGGTAGCGTCGTGTCATTCGGTTCAACCGATACTGTTTTCAAAGCCCATAGCCGTGCAGATTCCGCAGGCAAACTGCCTGTTCTCAATAACAGCGTGGAATTGGAATCACCCCGCATCATTGAAGATCTGGCTTCTGATGACGGCTATGATTTAGACTTCTCGCCATCCACACGTCGAACAATACTTTACAGCAACGACATCCGCCAGAGCATCGAAGAAGATTATAGCGAGCCTAGCACTCCCGTTTTTTCAGTGCCACCTACCCTCGATTCATATGCCACAGAAGATATAGAAGTAGAGGCGTCAGTCACGGAGCAGTTAGTACCGGTTGATAAGTTGGCGTTGGACGCCCCAAGTTTTACAAACGTGGATGTCGACCTTGAATATTCACAAGCAAGTCCTGCAAAAATCTCCGACGATCAACTTCAACAACAAATAAGTGAAATTCTAGGTTCGATCCCAGCAAGGATCGAACTGAGCAACGCCCCGATCCCTCCTCAGAAGTCTCCAATGAAACCAAAACACGTTCTCAGGAAGCGCCCGTCCCGGCCGTCTCTGAGCCCTGCACCTCGACCAAGTTATTCAAGAGCACCAACGCCCTCTTTCACTCTTGCACCAGCCAAGTCTCGGCTATCCCGCCCACGGCAACAGAACAATTCCGATATCCAACTCTACCATTTGATGCGCAGCACTGGCGACCCCCCCATCAAACTCTTTGTGCGCCTCGTTGGCGAACGGGGTGAGCGCGTGATGGTCCGTGTCGGCGGTGGCTGGGCAGATCTTGGCGAGTATCTCAAGGAATACTCTAGCCACCACGGGCGGCGCGCCGAACGCTCTGGCGAAATCCAAGTTGAGCTTCCCAGTAGCGGCAGGCCACGCATGGGCAGCATTGGCAGCTTAAACCCCGCTCCGGGAATGCTGCGCACGGGCCCCAATGGGAATGTCTGGTCTAGCCCTGGGAGCCGGCCTGGATCGTCGATGGGCAGCCGGCCAGGTTCGAGCCTACAGGTACGCAAGCGTGGTGCGAGAGTCTCAGATGTGGCGGATACTAGGGAGAACTCGGTGCGCTCACCGTCTATGCCGGTGCCATTTACGAGCACGACACTCCGAGCGAATGCAGCCAAGGGACAGACGCCGCCGGCCCGCTCCGTGTCGCGCCAGGCATGGAGCGTGGGACCTGATGGCGAGGAGGTGCATCTTGGGCCTTCGGGACCGAAGAATAAGAAGGGTGAAATGGATGAGGGGCGCAAGAGGTGGGTCGACGGAGTTGTGGAGAAGGTGCGACAGGTTAGCGTGGAGAGCAGTAAAGATGGGTTTGGAGCTCTCGGACAGGTTGGGGGGACGAAGAGAGTGTTTCGAAAGGGCTGATGGTTTGAGGGGTTGGAACGGGGCTGGGAGATAGTTCCGGCACTTCGTATCGATGGTCAGTGTCAGTATAGAAGACGTTTACGGAAGAAGACGGGCGGAGGGTTTTTTTTGGCAAGGCGGAGTCTGCTTTTGCTATGTTTTGATATTATACCCATGAGCTACTGAGAGCTGAATAAGAGAACCTTGCATTATAATTGAGGAGTTATCACATTTGACTATGTGTGATTTGATAAACGCATTGTTGCGAACGCCACCAATTGCACGGAGCCTGTGGCATCGAAATGTGTGGACGGGGACCGTGCACAGGTAATATTTTTTGCAGCAACTTTGATCAAAATCAAGGCGCCCAGTCACTCGGGTATACTCCGGGCTGTGATTGTTATATTACGGCGGTATTATAGACTTGAGAGGTTGGTTACATAGAAATAGGTCTAAGATCTCCATTAGTAGGGGAGAGAGGAAGAGAGGCTTTAAACGTAGGGAAAGGGGAGAGTGATTATTAGTGGTACGGAGGAGGAGAGTGTCTAGTATTAATTGTCTAATACACACGATTTATCTTCAGTCTTCTGGATAGCACAGATGAGGGTTGGTATAGCACATGTAACACGTCTAGAATTTATGTAGATCGAAAGGAATACTCCTGACTTCTTACGCTTCTCCAAGGAGCCTTCGACGAGGTGCAAAGGTTGCTTCGTTGGGAGAGCAGGCTTTTTCATCTCTCGTCAATTTGTGCCTTTTTGGGACAACGCGGATCCAATAGAATTAAAATGGTATGAAGGTCTTAGATTATAATTAGCACTACTGCGGGGTCGTTGTCCCATAACAGATTATGACGATCTTACCTTACTTTAACGTACTCTACCTCGGTATTTACTTAGTTGTCGTCTAATGGCAGTTCTGAGAAAAATGTCAATGAAAAAGATCAATGATTACGGCTTGCCTTCCATGTAGTTTAATTCCCTTCCCTTTGCAAATCCAGACCCGTCCTCGTAACCACTTGTGAGATCCGTTGTTCAACGCATCACTGGCTTCTTGTTGGCCCACCGGATTAGGGAGCGGCTGTCCTAGAGACCTGACAGATAGGAGCCTTTTGGGGGCCAGTGCCATTGTTAGTTAGGCCCGCCCACCGCTGTAGAACCAGCCGCCGCGTAACACTAAGGCACCATGTAACACCGGCACATGCCTACTACTACTAATATAGGTAGGGCGCCGGTAAAGCCGGTAGAGTGGTTGTGAGTTAGCTCTAGACAGCTCCGGGCAGTTCTCAATACAGAAGTGTTGCTCCAACTCTTCAACGCAGGACCCATTCAAATACTGGCTATGGCCAGTATAGGCGAACTAACGTTGATTCTCAGATTCGTTTACAGGGCTACTAATTGGATATCCAGATCTATCATGCAGATATGGGGCAAATATGGACCACAGTAGTCTTGGCTAGGGTATAATGGACTTGGCTCTACAGTCTTGGGGCACGCACGCACCGCCTCCCGGAGATATTCGGGCATAATATGGAGTACTCGAATGGTACTATTGTTCAGATAGTATTGTCGCTCTTTCCCCTTTCCCCGCATTTCCAGCGTCGTATTGAATTACCGATCCCCTGGACCTACTTCCAGGCCTTAGTGATCCTTCCAAACAACGCCACCCACGCCACCCACGCCGCAGCGTACGTACGCGGGACATACGGACGTTGTAACGGCAGGCCACTGTACACCACAGAACACGGGGTACACACGGAATAGAACGGAATAGCTACTAATGGGCGTAACTTGGCATCCAGATATACTTTTGGGAACAGTAGTCGGTGTAATATTTACATACTTATTCTCATGCTTACATGTTGTCAGATAACTGCCGACGTTTTGCCGCATTATAAAATTCAGAAACAGCGGCGTACATGGTCAGAGCGTCAAAGCGGGAGAGCAGAGATTCTTCCTCGGCTCAAAAGTGGGCCGGAGATCGAAAATGGAAATAGCATGGCAATGGTATATTCCATCTAGTTGGTTCGTCAATCTTTGGGCCGTCTAGTACACATCGAGTGCAGTATCCTGCTGCAATCCACAGTGCTAGAGGCCGCATCCTAACCATTGGAAGTAATTATGTGCCGCTCTCCAAGAAAAGTCAGGAGAACGCCTCCCCTCTCTCCTGATCAACACCGCCAATCTCTGTCGACATTTGCCTAGCCACACTCACCAAGTGTCTCAGGGACCGTGGTGGAGAACATGATGGTGGCACAACGGGTGAACCACAAATGGGGGTACTTTTCACACGGCACACGCGACAGACAGCTTCATACGGCATGGAGATGGGCGGGATGACAAGAAAGCTAGAGTGTTTATATGTCTAGATCAAGCCCATCATTTTCGTCGAAATCGCAACACGCTCTCCCTTCCAACTAACGTCTGACGCCTGTTGGAGACATCTAATTTGAGTATCGTGGTGTCTCTGACGTCTCTCAATTCGTAATGACGATAGCACCGGCTGGTCGAGGACCTGAACTCCTTGCAACAGTTGGCTTGTTCATTGCTTTGAGTACCATCGCAATTATCTTACGATGCTATACTCGGATAGTTATTGTCAAGAGTTTTGGACTTGACGACTACACTGCCCTCGCCTCTTGGGTACGCCATATTTCCCAGTCTCCAATGTCATTTGTACAGGCGCTAACAAAACTTCAAGATTCTTTTTATCGTGTACAGCACATTTGTCATATCTGGCGTCTATAATGGAACTGGCCAGCATGCCGATGATATCCCTAAAGATGTGCTCCCGGTGGGCCTAAAGGTAAGGAATTCTTATCCGCATAATAGGATCTCGACTGATCTCGTTCTCAGTGGTGGTGGGCATGTGAACCCGTCTATATCTTGACTTGCATGGCGCTCAAACTCAGCATTGGCATCTTCTTGCTCCGAATCGCCGTCGTCAGGACTCACAAAATTCTCATCTGGGCTGTAATCATCGTCACCGAGGTCTACTCTACATTTTTATTCCTCCTTTTCGTCCTACAGTGTCGTCCCTCGGCATATTTCTGGACCCAGTACACTGGTGGATCGGGCAGATGCATCGACGCGAACATCACTGTCCAGGCCTTCTACGGCTACTCTGCCATATCCTGTATCGCTGACTGGACACTCGGCGTCCTGCCTGCCTTCATGGTTTGGAATTTGCAAATGAACTTCCGCACCAAACTCTCCGTCGCTGCCATTCTTGCCGTTGGCTGCATGTAAGCATCATACACCCTCTCCGCAAATATCAAATGCGACCTAACACATCCCTAGTGCCTCAACTGCCACAATCGTCCGCATCCCATTCATCAGCGGCATGGCCGACATTGATGACTTCCTCTACTCCACTATGGACGTTGCGATTTGGTCCACCGTCGAGGTCGGTATTGGAATCGCCGCTTCCGCCGCCGCAACCCTGCGCCCGCTCTTCCGCGTCTTCTTCGCCGGCAGCAAGGCCACAAATGGTGGCAGCACCGCCCCAGTCTCGAACCATTGGCCAAAATCCGGGTATATCCGCAGCAGAGACACGAATGAGGCGTTCGCGCTGCGCAGCGATATTAGCAAGACCGGCGGCGTCACGACGGTCATTGAGGGGGATGTGGACATGGAAAACGGGCAGATAAAGAGAGAATCGCACGAAGGGAATGCGAACCCCGCGGGCTGGAACAACAGCGATGCACAGTTGAGGGGGGACAGCAGTGATGACGAGCCAGCCTGGAGGGGAGGGATTATGAAGACCACGGGCATGACACAGACGAGGCATTAAGTTTACTGCAAAGATGGGTGTGTGCCATGATACCTGCGATGATACCATTTTTATACCAATTACTTTACTTAATTCCAAACTGACCTATTCACGACGTGTTTATTGGTTCCGTTGATGCTGATATGCTTGCTAAGATTCGCTGACTTCTGGTATGCAGTTGATGTGAATGCTATGGCACGGCCCATCTACTCGGCGAGGCCGATGCCATACTTTTCGCCCTGGAAGGCTGACGGTATGGTAGGGGTCCAGATCTAGGCAAGATAAGATGGAAGTGCAACATGTGCGCAGAGTGGCTAGATTCTTCACAAGTTTGTGCTCTGATGTGCACAGATACATTGTCTATTATTTACATGGGACCTTCGCTATAGGGTCTATGCTGTGCACGGCAAGACCAGAGTGGTGGCGGACGGTACTATCTCACAGGCAAATCCGGCTTCGTGTTCTGTCGAAGAATTAACCCAACAAATCCATGAGACTGGAGTTACAAATGTTCGCGTTTGAGCCCACCACTCCCCAAATGTTTCTTGGGCGACCTGTTTTAGAATGCACTGTCCAAGTGCCTTTGAACTTAGTTCTGTATGTAGATACACTCTTTCAAGTTTGTTCACTATTACATGAAATTTCGTTAAGGGGGGATGGCTAGTCACTTACTGTCTTGGTACTGCTGAATCGCACAGTCTGTAATACCCAAACTATTAAGAGAACTGATCAGCAGTTTACCCTGAATTCTAAACACAGACCACGGTCTAGGTCCGACGTTCACGAAGTTTTTAGACGGGCGGTCTCGAACTGCTGATCCCCATAGCTTGCAAGATATGAGGTGCAAATCACTGTGAATAAATATGGGTTCCAGGGCAACAAGCGGTGGTATGCCACAAAATACAATTGCATCCATATTTACGACAGGGGACGAAAGCCAAGATTATAGCAGTGGCAAGTCTAGCCGAGGTAAAGACGGGAAAAATCAGACATCCGCACGATGTACTATAACATATTCCCTACCGCCACTTCCAACTACAGTATATATCTATGATACACTTCAAGACATACTAGAAAACGTACTTTTGCGTGCCCTTGCACGATTTAGATTTTGACCTTCGCACGCAGGTGAACCCTCCTCGAAGGAAATTTTCTATTAACCTTACTGCCGTTTGCAGCGAGCTACGGGAATCCGTAGGATCCCGGCCTAGTGCGTTTCGTAGGATAACCATCTCTGGGCAGCGAAAGGCGAAAGAGCCCCTCTTTGGCCACGCGAAATCATCGCGCCGTCCCTATTTTGTCCCTCTTTTTTTCCCGCTTCTGGATAGGCGAAACGGCTACCAACATCCCCTCTCTTGGCCATGACACACGCGGCAGCATCCTCGTTTAGTAAGCTACTATCTCAGTATAGATCGGCATATCGCGCATAATATCACAATGACCGAGGCATGCGACAACCTCAACCCCACACCCTATGCGGCAGAGCAAAACATACAAGTGGAATAATGGAGAACTGCCATGCGTACAAGTGGAGGGTTGTTCTATTATCTGCGCTTCTTCTTTTATTGACGGCACGTTGACCCACGTTCCTAGACAGGACCCATTCCGTCAAAATCATCTCCGAAGCTCTCATTACTCTAGATTTGCCGTTCGGCAGGATTGTCTCCTGTTAAACATCTGGTTTCATTTTCGGCAGTTCTTGTAAGTTGTAGTACGGGTCACGGGAGACTACGTCGAGAGGGGCTCTCACCCCTATGATATATATATACCCCACTACGGCGATAGTCAAGGGGTAATATTTGCGTTGAACCCTTATATTTTGCTACACTAAACCCTCCGTTTATACTCTATACAGCTATGAGCAATAGACTAATATAATTGGACAAGGGATGGCTATATTACATTGCCTTGTCAAGACCGCGTTGCAATCATAATCCACACGACACCATGAAGGAAAGGCTACTGTTGTCACATGGCTAACATACATCGTTTTTGTTAAGGTTGCTCTCCAATTTGAACCCTGCCCGCCCACATGGCATAGAGATGGCCACTGTCAAAACTACCGTGGCATATGTTCCAAAAAAGAAACGTTTGAACAGGGGTAAATGGGATTGCGTCGTCTTGTCAAGGTTGCTCTGTAATTACAACCCGCACAATATGGAGACAGCCACTGTTGGCACAGGGGCAACTCGATCACATCGTCTGCAAGGCACATTGTCTGCAAGGTTGAATTGAAACTATAACCCGCACAATACGGATATAGCCATTATCGGCACCGTCGCGGTGGCACAGCCGTTGCACCTGCTCCCATATTCTAAGTTTTGAATCTTGGCTATTAACTTTTCGAAATCAGGGTGGCGTCGTCCTACATAAATGCCAATGCTCTCCCTCAATAGTTGAGACAAGATATCTTTCATCCCTAGGAGGTCTGTCTTCATCCTTTACAATGCTCGTCCTTCGTACCATTAGCTTCTTTGCAATTGCTGCTAGCTTAGTTGCATCTGTTCCAACGACTTCAGAGTAGGCCAATTACCGCAAGTCCACTTGCTTCTATTCTAACCACTTCAATAGTCAATCCGAGAAGCGCGATGCCGGTGCTGCGGACTTGGACAGTTATGAATACATCGTTGTAGGATCTGGTGCTGGAGGTGGAACGCTTGCTGCGCGGCTTGCTGTCAATGGCGCCAAGGTCCTCCTCCTTGAGGCAGGCGACGACCAGGGCGACACTGCCCAGGAATCGATACCAGCTTTCTTCGCAGCCGCGAGTGAATACGAGCCCATGTCCTGGGATTTCTTTGTGCGACATTACCCCGATGATGCTAGAGAAAAACTGAACAGCAAGGCGACTTACGAAACTCCATCGGGCGAGACGTACGTCGGGACAAGTCCGCCTGATGGATCTACCTTCAAGGGGATCTGGTATCCAAGAGCAGCCACTCTTGGTGGATGCGCTGCACATAACGCTTTGGTCACGGTCTATCCTCACCAAGAGGATTGGAGCCATATTCAGGGGCTGACTGGCGACTCATCGTGGGCCCCATCAAACATGCGCAAGTATTGGGAACTCCTAGAGGATAACCAGTATCTCGCCAATGCTAGTGCTACAGACAAGGCTGGTCATGGATTTGACGGTTGGCTCGGTGTCAGTCAGGCGGCAGATGAGCTCCTTATGGAGGACCCCAAGCTCACTGCCATATATAGTGCAGTTTCCGCTGTGACGCACGGCACTCCACAGAAGAAGATCAAGAAACAATCGGACCTAGAGGACATCTTTCCCATTGACATGAACACTGACTATGTTGGTCGTGATTCCATTGATGGTGTATATCGCCTTCCCATTGCGGCTAAAGATGGCACTCGAAGCAGCCCACGCGATTTTTTGCTTGCTACGGCCAACGCTGTCAATGCGGATGGTTCCAAGAAATACGCATTGGAGATCAAGCTCAACACCTTTGTCACCAAAATCCGCTTCTCCAACGACACGACGCCAGTTGCAATTGGTGTTGACTTTTTGGATGGCGCGAGCCAGTACACTGCTGATCCACGCGCATCTAAAGCGACTGCCGGTACGCCTGGATCCATCGACGCAACCCGAGAAGTTATCCTCTCAGCTGGTGTTTTCAACACTCCCCAGATCCTTAAATTATCCGGGATCGGTCCCGCTGAAGAGCTGCAAAGATTTGGGATTGACGTCGTCGCCAATCTCCCAGGCGTTGGAACCAATCTCCAAGATCATTATGAGATTTCCACTGTCGTAAAGTACGAGTCCGACTTCAAATTTCTTGAGGGCTGCACCTTCCTTTCCACAGAAGACGATGCCTGTTACGAACAGTACATCACTGGCAGCAATGATTCCGGAGGAAAGGGTACATATGCCACAAACCTTATTCCCGTCGCCGCAATCCGCAAATCTACTGTTGCCGATGGACAAAGAGACACGTTTCTCTTTGGCGGGCCCATTAAATTCAGCGGCTATTTCCAGGGTTACACTGCTGCCGCGCTTGCTGATCACCAGCATTTTTCTTGGCTCTCACTAAAGGCACATGAGCACAACAAGGCGGGGACTGTGACGCTCCGATCGACTAACCCACTGGACACGCCGCTGATCAACTTCAACTACTTTGATGCTGGTACCGCGGGCGCTGAGGAGCTGGACTTGCAGCCGCAGGTGGAGGGTATTGCGTGGATGCGCGAGCTCTACAAGAATATCGCAGCTCCGAATAATGATTTCACAGAGATTATCCCAGGTCCAGATGTAACCTCCGATGAGGACATCAAAGAGTTCATCAAGAACGAATCTTGGGGCCATCACGCTAGCAGTACTGTAAAGATTGGTGAGGACAGCGATCCCATGGCCGTCCTTGATGGCAAGTTTAGAGTCCGTGGTGTCAAGGGACTCCGTGTTGTCGACGCCAGTGTTTTCCCACAGGTTCCAGGGTTCTTCCCTGTTGCATCTGTGTATATGATTGGTGAAAAGGCTGCAGATGTCATTTTGGCAGACTCTGTGGGCGAGACCGAGGCAGCCGGGTTGTCAATTGACTTAAAACTCTCTGCAGTTGTGGGATGAAAGTCGAACATGTGCGGTAAGCATGCAACAAGATAGCAAGATCTAGTAAACAGACAATTATTATAGTGATGCAATCTTTGAAATATATTGGTTTCTAGAGGAAAGTTGCTTACAAGCCTAACTTATCCACCTTGTATGTATAGCTTATAATTACAGCTGGGACCAGAGAGAAAATGTTTAAGTCATTTTAACCTCTAGACCCGAAGAACCCGGCGATATGTGTTGAATGATACCTCCCGCAAGCCGATTTGTTTACCACGTTGTTTAGGTTTAACACTGCAGTTGTGGCATCTTGATATCTAGATCATCTGTGTTTGATTATAGTGACTGCTCACATAATTTTCTGGCTGTGTATATCTAATCCTAGTTTATAGTTGATGCTAAGTGCATAATGTTCTACCGTGATGATAGATCAAGCTTAAGCCTAAGCTTAAGCCTAAGCTTTGTAACTATGTCTGGTGAGGAACCGGGGTTGAAGATTAAGCTTTTTATCCAGGGCTTGACACAATGATCCCTACATGTCGAAGTAGCGTGGAAGAGAGATTGCTATGAACTTTCAGCTTTTCTATAATTTAAATCCTCACTCGGTGAAATGTATATTCGATAAATCTCATTAATCATGAAATGTCGCCAACTTGTAAAGGCAATATTTATTGTCCAGGTGAGGTTACATTCCACTCATGCACCAGTGCAGCCACAAATGTATTAACAGGGGATGGGCATACAGGTGACCTCGTACCCTGTCATCGGATCCAGCCGGCTTGGCTTTCATTTTATCACGTGGCTATTCGGGCAGTATCCCGGATTTTCAATATAGATAAGTTTTAATATGGATAAAACCGACGATGTTTCCGACTCACATAGAACACATGACCCGCCAAGTTATTAGAGGTGTCAAAAAGAGTGGTTCTCATATAGCGGAAAGTGTCCTCCGCAATCATTCCCCCGCTAATATTCATTTCAATGCCTCCAATATCCTTGTCTGGTTTCATTCACCGCGCCCCGCCATGCGATACCAGGTGGTCTAGCCATTCTGTTGGAGACCTATCGCCACGTCTAGTGCGCGCTGATGAAAAACTTCAGCGAAAGCATGGCATGGTGGCACGCAAGCGCCAGTTCATATAGCCGACTTCAATACTCTGAGAGTACCCAAGAGATACCAAGACGGGACTCTGGCTTCTCTGAGCCGTGGAAGGGAAGCTTTGACAGTAGGACTCACTATTCTCATTCTTATATTTATATCCATTCCCTCGTTCTGTTCGTCTTTCATTCCGTGTTCCAGCCCACAAGTTTTCTTCTACAGTCTCCATTCCATCACATTTTCAATATGAAGTTCTCAACCTCAGTCGCTGCCGCTGCAGCACTCACTGGTGCCTCGGCACACACCATTATGACCAACCTTGTGTCTAACGGTGTTGTGAACGGCGTTGGAGTTGGCATCCGCGTTCCTTCATACGATGGCCCCATCACAGATGTTAGCACTAGCGACATAGCTTGCAATGGAGGCCCCAACCCAACCACACCAAGCAACGTCGTTATTGATGTCAGGGCCGGATCAACGGTGCAAACTTATTGGCGCCACACGCTAACCTCGACCTCCTCGGATGTCATCGATTCATCTCATAAGGGCCCTGTCATGGCCTATATGAAGAAAGTTACCGACGCAAAGACTGATACTGGGATTGGCGGAGGTTGGTTTAAGATCTCACAGGAAGGCTACGACTCTTCTTCCAAGCTTTGGGCCGTGGACAAGTTGATTGCAAGTGGTGGCGTTCAATCCATCCCGATTCCGTCTTGCATCGAAAACGGTCAATACCTACTCCGTGGTGAACTCATTGCGCTCCATTCTGCCGGCAGCAGGAACGGTGCACAATTTTACATGGAATGCGCCCAGATCAATGTTACCGGTGGCTCTGGAACCGCTTCTCCAGCGACTGTCAGCTTCCCAGGTACTTACAAAGTATGATCCATTCTCCTCTTCCACTGGTAATAAATTGCTAAGTTGATATAGGCCACCGACCCAGGAATCCTCTTCAACCTCTATACGTCGCCCATCTCCTACACCATTCCTGGCCCTTCGGTTTTCAGCTGTAGTGGCGGTGGTGGTGGAGGTGGTGGCAACACGACACCCCCAACAAACCCAACGACTACTGCGCCACCTACGCAGCAGACATCTACGACGCCTCCGGTTCCTGGCACTGGTGCACCACTGTATGGGCAATGTGGAGGAACTGGCTGGACTGGCCCAACCACTTGCAGTGGCGGAACTTGCAAGGCTACGAACCAATGGTACAGCCAGTGCTTGCCATAGATTGGAAAGTGCTTTGTAACAAGGACTTCTCGAGTTAGAGTCGATAATGAGATAGGAACACGGACGTCGCGAAGGGGTGGATTGGTATATTATGTATCCTTGCACATACATCTAGCATTACTGTATATATGTAAATACGTACACAGCCTACGACGTTTTGATCTATCTTGCCTCGAACAAACTCAACGGGAACTTTATGTGACTTTATTGGCATACGTGTCCTATCATTTGCAAACATTATTAATATCATCCGTTCGGATGCTATCTCTAGCCTCTACGTTTGTATGGTGACCATGTTGCCTTTGGAAGGTGTTCCTTGTCTATAGGTGGCGTTTATAGGCAGGATTTCCCTTGGGGGATTTGAGAGCAGGAGTAGGGGTAGAATGGCAGAAGTAGCCACATATCTCAGCGATACAATGCATAAAAGTGGCTTATAAGGATGTTAAGTCATATACGTACTAATAGTAAAACTATGTACATTAAAAACCTATTCAAAACCAGTCCTTCACTTCGTTAACCTCTACAACTGGCGTAATAATATTCTTCCAATCAGCATCTGCCGCAGATTCGTTTGTTCCAATCTATGGCAAACACTGGCTGTACCATTGGTTCGTAGCCTTGCAAGTGCCGCCACTGCAAGTGGTTGGGCCAGTCCAGCCAGTTCCTCCGCATTGCCCATACAGTGGTGCACCAGTGCCAGGAACCGGAGGCGTCGTAGATGTCTGCTGTGTAGGTGGAGCAGTAGTCGTTGGGCTTGTAGGGCGTGGGGTGTTGGTGTTACCACCGCCGCTATTCCCACCAGCCCAGACGGCAGGGCCTGGAACAGTGTAGCTTGTGAAAGAGTTGTAGATGTTGGCAGTGTATCCAGGATCAGTATCACGGAAGGCACCTGGGATAGCAACCAAGGGGCCTGGGACTCCACTGCCGCCGCCTGTGACTGAAATCTGTGCGCATTCTATGTAGAACTGGGGAATTCCTGCAGGCCACGGGTTGTGGATGGCAAGCTGCTGAATACGCAGAAGATATTCGCCATTGGGTACACTAGCGGGGATAGTAACGCTGTAGGTGGTTCCAAGGTCCCAATTGGCCGCGCCATTAGAGATGGTCGGGCCAATGTCTTTAATTTTGAACCAGACGTTACCGGCACCGTCGAAAGAATTAGCCGTGTCACTGGCCTTGGCCATGTAAAAGGAGGTAGGGCCTTGATGGTAAACCGCGACATCAGCCGTGAAGGTGACAGATGAACCTGCAGTTACAGAAAGGGTGGCGCCAGCCCCAACTGAACCCCCCTCATTGCATCGGAGGTCATTGGAGGTGAGGTCGGTGACGGGTGAATTATAGTTGGTGTTCTTCCGGATGTATTGGTACTGGGGAAACTTCGTGCCGCCGTAGGTCAGATATTGAAAGATATCTGCATTTGTAAGGGTCTGTCCAGTATTTTAAATCGGAGTTAGGGACATACAATGGGCTGATGCCTGTCGGGCAAGAAGCGCGACTGCAAGAGTAGTGATTGATAGCTTCATGATTGAAGATTAAGGCGGGTTGCAGGGAAAAAAGTGGTTGGCGGAGTGCCGAGTGAGAGAGATACGATGATGCTTTTATACGAGCTCGGAAGATTCAAGGGAAGGCTGTGGTCCTACCAGTGTATAGACCTGACGAATAAATTGTCATCGGAGCCAAGCTTGGAAAATTCAGGGATAACTGTACTCGTACTAGAATTTAACGCGAGACCTAGACCTTCAGGTTACGATGGCTGGTGGTGCCAAGTGCACTGTAATGGGAGTTAAGACTCAACCGGGCCGTGATCCTTGGTCACAAGGCCTAAAAGGCATATAGGAGGCATGGATCGAGGTTGCAGAAATCTTTTAAAGCATAATAGTTGAAGGTTGGGACAAAGTGGCGATGCTCTGCCGCTCCATCCAATGGCCGGTAGGTTGATGGCTTGTTCAACAGCGCCAGACCTCAGAGTGGGGTGGAGGCAATGCGGGGAAAGGGAAAGGTGAATATAATATGGGCGGGACGTAGGATGCAGGCCGCTGCGCATGGCCAGAGTAGATTGTCATGATATTGGTATATTTGCCGGGCCTCCGGGGGTATCTATAGGTGCAAGGATTGAAAGTACCTGCATGGTCGTCGCTCCAGCCAGGGGCCATGGCTCGGAGCATTTTGTTTACCCATCAGACGGTGATTCGTTGCTCTCGCGGCTAAAGCGAATTATATTCGTTATGGGCTCTGGTATAGATTAAACTGATGCAAGTGTGGGGAGATGGAGACTAAACATTGTCCGCCGGCATCAGCTTCCACGAGTGTGTCCAAGCTCCAATGGCTGATCGGCACTGCGGGTAAATATCCGACTGCCCCACATCGGCAGATCGGCACTGCGCCCCAGGCCGTGTGGGTAATGGCCCTGTTTCTCACGTGACGGAATCCGGGTTGGTGCCCGGCCTTGGACTGGTTCGAGTGCACAACTATCAACAGAGATTACGGAAACTTGAAATCCAAAGATTCCTTTGAGCAATATAGTGTTGCGATTTATTCCCTACCAAGTTTTTACGATCATTAAAAGCACATGTTTATATCTCTACTAAATTGGACAATATATCAATATAGCGTAATTTTTTTAGAAAACAACAACACGCGGTTTGTAGTAAAAGTATGTTTTTGATCAACTTTATTAACTTCTGTTTGTTTTCAGGCATCCAATGCAACCTGTAACACAAACTTCGAGTTTCTCTGTAAACTCATACAAATTCAAATAAATTTAGTACCGGAGTTCATAACTGCCCTTGCTTGGGACTAAAATGAATATCGATGGTACCTCTACAGAATACTAATCCACATTTAAAAGGCATATCTTTATTATTCTCTTACATATGTGTGTAGACTAGTTGGGCCCCCAGGTTCTATAAGTCTGTCATTGGCTTTAATGTGGCCGAAGCACAGGGCCAAAAGATAACAAAAACCGTATTGATCGGCGCCTAAGCAAACGGCAATCGGCAACACTTTTAAGCTTATCCCACCCAACCCCACTCATCTATCTTCGGCGTTTCGCATATAATTATTCCTTATAGCACACACCTGACATCGTCATGCATTTAGGCAATGTTGGAAGATTTCAATATGGATAAGATCTTCCGAACTCACCAGAGTTATAAGAAGCGGGCTACTCCCACACCATAGAACCGTTAAAGCCGGCCGAATTGCAAACGAAACTGCCCAATATGTTGTCGCTCTTTGCGCTTGGAGCGGCGTTATACATAAATGTGGCATCTGCCACCCTCCAGATCGTATGTCATGCTGTCCAATAGGGAAGGTCTGTGACTGATCGGTGGTATAGATCCCTGGATCAACGTGGACGGCAAAGGGGACGAACCAGCATGTGCAGGCCCACGGAGGAGGTGAGGGCGTTTATCGCAAAGGCATACTGTTTGAAACTGAGAAGATCCCGCAGAAATTATCCAGGACGGTTCAACATATTATTTGATTGGGGAGAACAAGCTTGATGGAAGCTCCTTTCAGTCAATCAATTGCTACTCCAGTACTGTACATGATAATAAATTCCACCCCACGAAGCCGCGCTAACTTGTCCAAAGGATCTAGTTCAATGGACCTTTGTAAATGAGCTCTTAACTAGACAACCTTCTGGAGAACTTGGCCCGAGCCGTGTAGTGGAAAGGCCGCATGTCATTTACAACTCTGCCACGTCTAAATATGTCATGTGGTTGCATATCGATTCTAGCTCATACGGAGAGGCAAAAGCCGGGGTTGCCACTTCGTCCTCGGTCTGCGGTGATTATACGTATCTGTAAGATTTACATTCTGTCCAAAATCCGTCACAGGAAGGCCCTGACATGATGCCACTCTAGCGGCTCCTCACAACCACTTGGTCATCAATCTAGAGATATTAATCTCTTCAAAGGTTTTTGACTCATCATATCTCGCTACTCTTAAAATAAGTGTACAACTGATGCATATAGATACCGATGGAACTGCCTACCTTCTAACTGAAGATGTATGTCTCATTTACCACTATATACAGGAGCTACATCTCTAACCCTCCGTTTCTCCAGCGCGCAAGTGGACTAAGAATCAACAAATTATCTTCTGACTATCTGAGTGTTGCGTCTGAAGTCTACACTTTTGGCAGCTACGAATCACCAGCCATTTACAAGTCTGGTAGCACATACTTTATGTTTGCTTCACACCTGACTGGTCAGACACTCCATCCCTAGATTTATACACTGTAGAAGCTAATCGAAGACATAGGATGGAGTGAGAATACCTGCCGAGAAAATATTTTGTGGCACCGTACTTACCAAATGATAGATGCAAATGACAACGTGTATACTACAGCAACCAGTCTCAGCGGCCCATGGGCGACATGGAAAAAATTTGCAGATTCTGGATCTAACACTTACAGCTCCCAAACCACTGCCGTGGTTTCTATAAATGGAGTTGTCATGTATGTTTTCAAAGTGTAGCCAAGCCCACTGCCACTAATTTGTACAAGGTATATGGGTGATCGTTGGGTGTCCAGCAACCTTATGAGATCTACCTATGTCTGGCTGCCATTGACTATTTCAGGCACAACCGCCTCAATGGTACCGCTCTACCATTTCTTCAAAATACTATCTAATGCCTCTGACACATGAACAGTCTAATAGGGTCAATTGGGTAATCAATCCATCCGCAGGGACTTGGTCTGGAGGCCCTTCGGAAACATCTCCCGAAGCCGAAGCCAGCTCCAATACTATCGCCAGTGGTGCCAAAGTCATAACTTGCTCTGGATGCTCGGGTAGCAAATCTGTCGGGTACATAGGCGGCTCATCTGGCGGTACGTTGACGTTCCCCTCTATTTCGAGTACAAGTTCTACGATGACGACAATACGGATCCACTATGAGAATGGGAACAAGTCACAGAGATACGGAAACGTGATAGTCAATGGTGTGTCGAACATTGTCGCGTTCTTGCCATCTCCAGATGGGAATACTCCTGCGACGTCAGTCTTAACAGTACCATTGAATAGCGGCTCGGCAAATGTTATTAAGTTTGAGGCGTATAATGGTGGATACGGTAGGCAGAGTCAGACATCAGTAGAAATTAAGTTTTGCTAACTTCTTGCAGTGGCCGATGTCGATCGACTGATGGTACCAGTTTCTTGAAGTGAGAGTGGAATACATATAAAACCGACTAGTTTTGGATTTAACGAACTCAGTTTGGATCTCTGCCTCCCTCATAGTTACAAATTTGAAAAGGTGTGCGCGAAGATTTCATAGTCGTAACGAGTAGTATACGTGAAATAGCTATCCGTGTTAATTGTCGAACGAGACCGCCCAAAAATTCCAATCCTCATGCCGTTATCTTTTACATGTATATACATACATACACCCATCAACCTGTTCCTCCTATCCGGTATCAAATCACAGCGGTGGCAACTGAATCAGAAAATTCGCACACCTATACAGATCCGCTGATGAACCCCCCAAATGGTATCCTTGTCGCTCCCTAAAATACTCGTAAAGAATCGAAAAACACCATAACTCATAACATTCATATCCAGTCTGCCTTACTTGCCCTCGGCTTTCCATCCTGTTCTGCAGCGGGCTTCTTCTTTGTGCTACCTATATTTGACATATTCGGCGGCATGTATACCGTAGGGGATAGCCGTGGTTCGTCATTTTCGGCGTCACTAGAGACAATCGCCACCACCCGCCCTTCATTAGGTCGCGGTACTGGGGGCAGCGTTTTCATCCTTGCTGCTCTCTCTTGAGGTGACAAACGTTCATTTCCCAGCTGCAACTGCAGCGATGGCAAGTTTTGGGTCTGGACTTGCAACGCAGGCGATTTAGACCTGGGCTGTAATTTAAAATTCGCACTTTGGGAATGTGCTGCTTTCTGGGCATCCGTCAATAATGGGCACGGTTCCTCATCCATGTATGTCAGTCTGAGTCCAATCTGTACTGTTGCAGAAGAAACCATTGATGAGTCTCTTTTGTGTCCGCGAGGCACAAACAATGGCGGTGGGGGTTGAAGCTCGGCTGATGGTGGAAGATCTATTTGAGGTGGTAATGTAAAAGTCGTTGATGGAAGCGTGGTGGCTGAGATTATGGAGATTGGTTCTTGTGAGCGAGATGGGCTTATAGATGCCTCCTCGTTTGGAAATAGTGAGTATGATTGGGATTGCTTGTGCCTCTGTAGTCTAGGAGGTGATGACCCAGTGGTAATATTTTGATTCGGCCTCGATGGGAGCCCCGTGGGTGTTACGGGAGATGGGTTGCTGTAAGATAATTTGGTGTCTTTTGCTTTGATATCAAAACGACTAGGGCCCTGTGACATTTCCGAGGTTGATGGCCAGTATTTCTCACGGGGAAAGCTCCCTTCACTGGTGTAAGATACAGGGCTTCGGGGGCCAGATAATGGTTGTAAAATGTGTCCACCGAATCCGAGGTCGTTGGGGCCCCACATTCTTATCTCGTGCTTCTTCCCACTCCAACCAGGAGTTCCTTTTGGTCGAAAGGAGGTGGTGGCAGTGTTTGCTCGAAGAAATAGCTGCAAAACTCCTGTCATGAGGCCAACGAGATTCAAAACCACCGTTGCCATCATGGCCGTGAGAATTGTTGGTTCTTCTATTGCCATTTGGACAAACCAAGGTGTTACAAACGCCTATAAATTGTCAGGCTGGTTAATATCATAGAACAGTGCTCACTCACGAGTCCGACAAGTTTTAAGATAAGATAGTACACCACGCGAGATGCTGCAATTCTCTGGTGTTGATCTATCACCTTGTGCGTCGACAAGCGGTAGAAGATGACGACGGAGCTAGAAATGGCAAAAAATGCGATGGCAGAGAGAATCCCTAGTCCAGCAGTGCCAAAGTTTGTGACAAACCACATCAACGATGCGAAGCAACGGTTTGGCTGTTTGCTAATATGTGTTGGTATCCAGCTGCCAATAACCATCATGACAATGACAGATATGCATATCGTTACATCGAATTTGCCTCTCGGCTTAAAGGGCTCCTTTCGTAACGATCGTATTGCGCACTCGGCGCCAAAAACTATATGAATATAGGAAGGCAAAAATGTTGCTAAGGTTATCAGCGACAGTCCCATGGTGGCGTCTTTGGGAACTCACCCGGAAATACAAATTGTGCGATAGTACTGCAACGGTCAATCATCAAAGAATCCAGACCATAACTTTGAGCAACCGCAAAGATAAGTCCCTGGACAACGATACCCAATGCGAGTACAAGTGGAAATGTCTCTGCAGGATGCATCGCCCAGAGAAAGAACTTCCTACAACAGAGGTAAGCAAAGTAACGCGAGAGAGCTTCCTGAAAGTCATACTTAGAATTTGAAGTGTTCCCATAACGTTTAGAGGTACAATAGCAGTCGTAAAGTATGCTGAAAGCAGTGGCAAAAGCGGCGACGCCGTTGAATGATGCTAAAATGATAGTAGACGTTCGAATAGATTTGCTGTTCTCGAAGACCAGACTTGATATCAGTCTTTGTGATTCTGTTTGGTCGCTACCCACTCCCATCTGTGCCTGCCATATCTCTATAGCGATCGCATCGCTTGCTCTTCTTTCTAACCAAGAGATTGCCTTCACCATATTTAAGCCGAGTCGATATATGATATTTTAAGTGACTGGCCTAACGGTAAAGTGTATTGTCGTTTGTGAAGATCATCAGAGCAATGTGTGTTGCAGTTGTCATAGAGAACTGAGAGGATTTGCGGCCGTGATAAACTCGGGGTTATTGTCCGAGAAATAGGTAGTTGGCAAAGATATATTGTAACAAGAAGCGAAAGTCCTGAGCCAGCAGAAGAGATGACCAATGTTATTCAAAGCAATGAAGCCGAAAGAAAAAATCGATGTCGACAACAAAAAGAACGTAAAGCACCAGGCTGTGTACTCTCCTGGGCATATGGGAGGAATGTATTATAAGAACGAAACTGTGGCAAGGGGGCTATGACGATAGAATAGGTTCAAGGGCCCTGCACACGGGTCACCCAAAATCCGAGCCTGCCCTTTTCCATCCCCATGGCAAGGTTTTGGGCGCGGGCGGGATGAGATATGTTGGCGGGGATCTTCCAGGCTATCGTGCTATTCTCTTTTAGAAAAGCCTGGAATGCCGTTTCCAGGCTATTTTTTGCCCCAAGCATGGCATAGCGCAGAATACATCCAAACTCTGGTCGCAATCTGTCTAGCAATCTATCTGATAGTCCATCGCTGACGCCACCTTGACGCCTTCGTGCGTCTCATCATGGGGCGGGGTGTTTCTCCGTGCGTGTGTCGATAAGCCCAGACCATGTGGACGGTCATTCATGGGCCACTGGAACTATGGCCGCTCGAAGTCTTCAGCGTTGCAAGTCTCGGGTCTGTCAAGATTCCGGTCGTTCGGAGTGATTCCGAAACGTCACCGCGTCTCAAACTCCGCGAGTCCCTGGGTCGTCTGAAATCCAGACAGGATCAGAGCGTCGCTTCCGGCTTGGCCATTGTCCGCAGTTCATGCACAAGCAATCTATGCAATCTATCTTTATTCGGGTAGATGCTCCCAGGAAACTTGTGGTCCGAGTGCAGATACTTGCCTGGATTGATATTGTAGTGCGATAGACCTCATCCATCGGCAGCCGTTATGTGCGATATGACATTGGGAACTAAAGTCGATGCTAGCAAAAGAAAATCCATAAATCTACGACAAAACAGATAATCTTAGGTTCTTCTTATGTCGGTGCTGCCAATATCCTGCATATCGACTGTACGAGTTTCTGCTCGGGGATGCAGAGCCAAGGCGTAGGCCCGAACTTCAAACCCAAAATGTCGCAGTTGGACGCGGCAGACGGCAACGCATGGGTGTGAGACGCGACGCTCAGATCATAATTGATCGACGACAGGAACAAGGCAGTGGAACGAAAAGTCGAGATGATACATCCGCCAGCCGGCAATGAAACCTGGTCAAAGATGTCGAAGACCACATAATGATGACAAGATACTCCTCCACAACTTCATCTTGGAGGGTTTTAAAACGACGTCCGTCACGTGATTGTAGTTGATGTCACCCAATGGTCGTATATTTAATAGTCAATATGGTAACAGACGTATGATTAGGTCTATGGGTGATCTATGGGTATAACAGTATATGTACAGTACAATTATCTTCGTTATTCAGCGTTTCCAGAACTTCCACCACGGTCTTTCCCCATTTGCTCCTTGCCTCCGAGATACTTGATCTCTGCCTCGTACACGCCAGTAATATATCGGAATCCCTACAACCACAAATGCAGCAACAATAAGGGTTTGTAGCGGCTCAGCAAACACAGCCCTGCTCAGTAAAAACAGACTCACACAGCAAAATATTATGGGCGTGCTTATCCAGGTCTTATATGGACGTTCCAGATGTGGCTCTCTCACCCTCAGAACGATTAGGCCGAGCACAGTCAAAAAGTAGAAAGTATATCCCGCAACGCCGTAGAAAGTGAGAAGCGTGCTGAAATCGCCAATAATGATATACACAACTGCGACAAGCGCATTGAACACCAGTGCGTTGACGGGTGTAAAGAAGAGCCCTGTCTCGTTGTCGCCAAAGAGTCCAGCCAACTTCTTTGACAGCCAAGACCGCGTCCGCAGCGTTGATAGTGATGGATGTTCGGCTTGATTGCCCACGCCAACCTTGCCGAGGATAGAGGGTAGATAGCCTTCTTTGCCAGCAGCATAGACCAACCGGCCACTGGTGAAAGCGGTGGCATTAAGCGCACCAAGACAAGACGCGCTGACAATAAGGGAGAGGATCAGAGAACCTGCGGTACCAAATACCTTGGCACCGAAGAGAACGGCCACTGTGTTGGTGGACTTAATGGCGTCAAGAGGAAGAACGAAGAAGTATGCAACGTTGGCCAACAGATAACTCGCAATAACCATAGGCATTGCCGTATGTATAACTCGAGGAAGGTCTCTCCCTGGATTACGGAACTCTCCGACGACATAGTTGGTCTATAATGGTCAGTATTTGCGGGGCTTAGAGTTAAAAAAAACTTACATTATCCCAGCCATCGAAAGCCCATAACCCAGAGTAAAGAGCAACAGCCCACGAAGAGACGTCTGTACTTGTACCCTCAAACCATCCATGGGTTTTCCAGTCGCTATTTGCTTCTCCTGATGCAGAGTATCCGGTAATGGCCACAACGATCCCAATAATCGTAACGCCGAGTAGAGCAATAAACTTCAAGAACATAAACATGTCCCCAATACGTGTTCCCAGCTTCGTTGACAAGCAATTCATGAATGTCACTGATAACAGCCCAAATAACGCAACGCCTTTGTTGATCCATGGATTAACACTCTCTGCTTCCGCACCAACAATCGCGCGTACCAGGTATTCTCCAAAAATTATGGCAATAATGGCGGTTGAGCCCGGTTTCAGCACCACCACAGCACACCATGTGAATAGAAATCCAAACAGTTCTCCGAATATCTTTGATAGATAGACCTGTGGGCCCCCATTGAGTGGTATTGCGCCTCCTAATTCGGCATAACTGGCTGCTCCCGTCCACGCCAGTACTCCGGCGATCACCCAAATAATCAGAGATGCTCCCGGTGAACCCGCTCTGGTAATGACCTGACCAGGCGAAGAGAAAATCCCGGATCCGATAATTAAACCAACTATCAGCGACAGGCCGTTCAGGTATGTCAACGTCTTGTGCTTCTCCAATGACACTCCACCTAGCCCTGTCGCAGGATCCGACGGGGCTATCGCCTCTCCTATTCGAGCATATCCGCTGGCAGTGGTTGACGATAGTGGGAAAAGGTTTGATGTGAACTCGAAAGCGGATGACATGGAAAATGTCCTATTATGCCCAGCGGGTCTGCCATCTGCCGCGGCGTTCTGTGAATCTAGAGGGTCTTCGGCTTCCAGTGAAAGCTTCCGCGACGACGAGACCCCTTGCGACGAACTTGAATCTGTAGAGGCGCGGCCATCCGGCGAAGATGAGGCAAGCGATGCAAGCTCAAGAGAGTCGCGGGTATCGTAGTTTACTTGTGTGTATCGGGACATCGCGTTTGTGAATATTTAAAGGTTGACCTAGAAGGTCTTGTTTGGTGTCCTATCATACACCATTCATGTTGCGAGAGTGTAGGTTGATATATACAGCCGAAACAAACAAATCCGGCGGCAATTTTCGATTTGTTGAAGTGGGCGTGTCGAGTCGATTTAAGCAAAGGGCGTTGTTTATTGTGTTCTTGCAACGTGCTTTGACAAGGGATCCTTTTGAATTACCAGATATGGATAGCGGGTCTGTGCCGCTCAGTTGGTCCGTGCTTTCAATGCGCCGCGGAACCCACAAGGCTGGCTGATGCTCAATTGTTGACGGCGACAACCCATCAGCAACGACCAAGCGGCGCAATGCATGAGCGAAAAGGATGCGCAAGGCTCTGATATCTCGAATTGGCTGGAACCGGCCCCAGCTTGCCCTATGGCGCAACCATGACAGGCAAACGGCAAGGCGAAGCTCAGGCTTCACCCTATTCGACAACACTACTCCTGCTTCCCCAAGGACATATGCCCATGCTGCGAAGCTTGATCTAGTCGCTCTGGACAAGAAATGGCAACACATATGGGGCGAGAGGGAGGGCGCAGTGGCGGCGCCCTTAGAAGATGAGAAGAAGATGTATATTTTGCCAATGTTTCCTTACCCATCTGGGAATCTCCACCTGGGACATTTCCGCAATTATACCATACCAGACGTGCTGGCGCGTTTTCGTCGCATGCAAGGCTATAATGTGCTACTTCCCATAGGGTGGGATGCGTTTGGGCTCCCGGCCGAGAATGCAGCTATTGAACGGGGGATTGACCCTGCTCTCTGGACTAAGGATAATATTGCGAAGATGAAGCATCAGTTGAAAGGAATGAACGGAAGCTGGGATTGGAGCAGAGTAAGTCCCATGTACAACGCATTTTGGGTTATGTCTGACAACCTGGCCCCAGGAACTAGCGACTTGCGACCCAGAGTTTTATAAACATACCCAGCGCATATTCCTAATGCTTCATGAACGCGGTCTTGCTTACCAAGCGGAGAGCATGGTCAATTGGGACCCCGTTGACAAAACAGTTCTGGCAAATGAACAAGTCGACTCCAATGGGCTCTCATGGCGATCGGGCGCCAAAGTGGAGAAGAGGATGCTGAAACAATGGTTCTTCAAGATTTCAGAATTTAGGGAATCCTTATTGGACGATCTTGATGTCCTTGCAAAGAACGGGCGCTGGCCTGAGCGGGTGGTTTCAATGCAGAAGAACTGGTTGGGGAGATCAAAGGGTGCCCAGATTCGCTTTCCCGTATTGTCCTTCGACAAGCAGAATCACGAAGGCATCCAAGCATTTACAACTCGACCGGACACTTTATTTGGAGTCCAATACATCGCACTAGCCTCCAATCACCCGTTGGTTGTCGAGCTCGCCAAGACAGACATTGAACTGCAAAAGTTCTTAGAAGCCATGCCAACATTAGCGGCCGACTCGAGAGCAGGCTACGCACTCAAGTCTGTACGGGCCATCAACCCGTTGGCCTTTGACCCAAAAACACCTGACGCAACAAAAGCCTCCTTGCCGATTTACGTGGCTCCGTATGTGCTCGGAGATTACGGCCATGGTGCCGTTATGGGTGTGCCTGGGCACGATAATCGGGATTTTGGATTCTGGAAGCAAAACTCGGAAGATGCAGTCCGACTTGTTATCCGGTCAGTGTCGGAGCCGGCCGAAGTAACAACTAGCTCGTCGGTGTTGGAGCCATTTCTTCAACCTGGCATTTTGACTGACGCCTGCGGAGAATATGCCGGCAAGACGTCAACCGAGGCAGGAGACGCCCTCGTCAAGCTACTTGCTGACAACGGAGAAGTCGCCACACGAACAGAAACATGGCGGCTTCGAGATTGGCTGGTTAGTCGACAGCGTTATTGGGGCACGCCTATCCCCATTATTCATTGTGAGTCGTGTGGCCCTGTCCCAGTACCAGTGGATCAATTGCCAGTCACATTACCCTCTGTCGAGGGGCACTGGTTACGTGGTAAAGCCGGAAACCCTCTTGAAGAGGCGCATGATTGGGTCAACACGCCTTGTCCAGAATGTGGTGAGGCAGCCAGACGTGATACCGATACGATGGATACGTTTGTAGATTCGAGTTGGTATTTCATGAGATTCGCAGACCCGCACAACACAGAAGATCCCTTCTCGGCAGATAGTGCCGATTCCACTATGCCAGTTGATTTGTACATTGGCGGAGTTGAGCATGCGATCTTGCATTTACTGTATGCGAGGTTCATCACTAAATTTCTGTCAACTACGCCACTCTGGCCCACCGGCACGCTGGAGCTCGGAGAACCATTTAAACAGCTTCTCACGCAAGGAATGGTTCACGGAAAGACTTGCACGGACCCGTCAACTGGACGATTCCTGAAGCCGGAGGAAGTGGACATGGAGAATCCCACCAAGCCCATCATCCTAGCCACAGGCGAGACAGCAAACATCACGTACGAGAAGATGTCAAAGTCAAAGTTCAATGGCGTCGACCCTGCCACTTGCACCGAAAAATACGGTGCCGATGCGACTCGCGCCCATATGTTATTCCAAGCACCACCCACGGATGTTCTCGAATGGGATGAGGAGAAGATAAGCGGCATAACTCGTTGGTTGCGGCGCCTACATGAGAGGATGGAGCGCAACCGTGGATTTCTTTCGTCGCTGCCGGCAGAACCTAAAGCATACTTCAGCAACAACCCTAGCGATCTGAACTCGACAGCGCTCCGAGATAAAGAGGCGGCTGCGTGGCTTGTTGTGCAGAATACGATAACTTCGATTACCGAATCTTTGTCGCAGACGTATGCGCTCAATACGGTCGTGTCAGACCTCATGGGCCTAACGAATATTGTTCTAGACCTCCCAGTGTCCTCGCCTGTGCAGATCCATGCACTTGCAACTCTTGTCAAGATGCTAGCGCCTATTACTCCTGCGTTCTCTGAAGAATCATGGCAAATTCTCCATGATTCCTCCTCTGTACCATCAGTTTTAACGGAGGCTTTCCCAGTAGAGGATGGCACGGCAGAGAGTTTGAAGAGCAGCCGTCACATATGTGCAGTGCAAGTCAACGGAAAGCTGAAGTTCACGCTAGAAATCGAGAGCCCAAGCGTCGACTTGAAGGGAGATGATTTGAAGGATTGGATTGTAGACAAAATAACGCGCCAGGCATATAGCAATCCTCTCATGGAAAAGCTTAAGGAGGCGAAGAAGGTTATTGTTGTCAAGGGTGGGAAGACGGTAAATTTTGTTGTATAACTGTAAAGATTATATACCGTACGGTGGTGTAAATATATAAAGTTGGACACACTCAATACCATATAAAAACGTTGTATGTAGCTGGACAACTATATTCAAGTAATTCACACATTTAGTCGGCATCGCTTCCACTTCCACCCTCCGCCTTTCCCGAGGGTTCAGGCAAGCCAGAAGCCGCGGCTGCCTTCTTCCTTTTCTCTCTCTCCCTCCTCTTTATCTTCCTTTCTCTATTCCGCGCTGTCCTCTTCTCCGCATCCTCGACACCTCTAGTCGCCTTCTCCTCCTCTTCTCTTGCACGCCGCAACCGCTCTGCCTCTAACTTCTCGGAGAGAACTCGTTCTCTTATCCTAACCTCAATGCGTCGCTTTTTATTTGGTTTTGTCTTTTTCGTCTTAATCCTCCCTTCGGCAGCCCGCACACCAATTGACTTGGGTGGCAGTGTCACTGCTGACTGTGTTATTAACGTTGAGCCAGTCCTTATAACTGTCACCCTCCATGGCTTCTCTAGAGCCCACGCCCGCTGCTCTCTCCCCCACCGCACTGTCTCCGCGCTCACAGCCGCCTTTTCAAACTCCGCTTTCCTCGTTCCTGTGGCTGCCGCGGCGACATACCAGCTCAGCCTCCTATGTGGTATCGTAAACGCGCCATCGCCTTGATCTTCATCGTCTGAGTTAGATAGTATGACGCGTTGAGTAGGTGTTACTTCGGGAATGGCAGATGGGTCGGTATTTGAGGCGATCGCTGTGGTAGTGGGAGCAAATAATCTGAATTCGAATGCTTCGTCTTCCGCTTCACCTGGCGGGGCATCTACGGACGGTTCCGCGACCACAGAGGGGGGTATGGGGTCCTGCGGCGGGATAGTTATGGGGCCGTAGAGTTGCGCGAGTTGGTCTTGGAGATGCTTCGCGCGAGAATCATCTATAGGTGAAGCGGTATCCTCATTGCCATCGTCGGAGTTGTATAAGTCGTCACGACGGACGCTGCATGTATGTCAGATCAGCCAGGTCGAGTTTTTCCATGGAAATTGAAATTGAGCACATACCGCTTCGCGTCGGGCAGATCAAACATGGAACTTTTTCTCGAGTGTCTAACGTCTGATGTGTAAATTTACAGCGCAGGCTGTATAAATTGATGATTATGGGAGTTTTTCCCCAGCCGATAACATCCTTGATTGCGTGAATATCCCCACGAGGCTACAATTTTAAGCCAGCCGCGCCAATTCTGGCCCAGGCCTACCTAGCCTTGTAGCCTTCCCGTCCAAGCACCGACGCCAATGCATAGTCAATGAAGCACCATACCGCCAATGCGTAGTACAGTGATGGCGGGTTTCAGAGACCAGACCCCGATAAATTCGTTTATACATGAGCACTTCACTTCCAGACGTTTAATCAAATAATTGATAGACTTCCCTTCAATAACTGGAGGCTAAATCTCCAGCACAATGAGCCACATCAGGGCAGGTCACACCGTATGAATATGATATATTGTCCTGTAGGTACGCAAGATTTATCTCAGAATTCCTATATATGCCATATTTACCATCCCTTCGATGTAATGAGATAGGTTTTCCCGCAATCTCCATATCGGACCCTAAGACGAGTAGACAATTTTAGGCCCGGCATAGATCCGCCAAATAATTATAATTGGCAATACGCCGTGCTCCTGCTCTCCCTCCTAGACCCTTTTTTTTTCCCTGTATGCCGCTATAACTCCGACGCTGGATAATGCTTGCATCTCAAAGCTATATCATTGCTCGTAGAATGAGAATGTGGCGAGGAACAAGAATATCATGAAAAATGAAAAGAGGACGTCAAAATGCTAAAATGGAAGTAGATAGCTAGCCGGCTATGGTACAAAAGGGTATCGTGACTCATGTGTTTCTCGTAGATAAATGTTTTGGGATGTAGCGTATTATGATTTAGCCAGCGGCGCTCCATGTGTATCCGATATTCTCATCCCGAGTGTCAACGTATGCTTCTGAAGCAAAGTTGTAATCTTGGGGTGGTTGCCGATGTTGTTCTGTCTGATAGGGTTGCTGCTGAGGCGGCATGTGCAGCGCAGTGCCATAGCTTGGCCCATCTGGCTCAGTGCTTGACCACGGTGGTGGGGCTGGTGCATGAGGGTAGTATAAGCGATTTGCACTGCTGCCCACTAGGTGGCTTGCATACGAAGCTTCGAACGGCTGATACAGCGAGTTGTGTGACACCTCCGTATGTCGTGGAGACTTCATCGGACGCGGGTTAGGGTCAAACTGTGCGTGTGATGATGCTGTGGGTGAGTAGAAGTGCCGCGATGAAGGCTCAATTGGTGACGTTTGCTCTGGTATCCCATGATGTGGGGGCGGATCCTGGACTGCATGGATTCTTTGAGCTTCGTTGTGGTATGCTGATATGTTGTTGGTTGGTTGTGTAAACGGCGTTGTCGCAGATGTGGCATGTCCGGAGTGCTGCTGCGCTTGACTCCACTGCGGATAGCTAACAATTCATGGTCAGCATATATCCTTTGCTATATTTTCCAGCCTATGCATGTTACTTACCCGCCGCGGATGATCAGAGAGGACGGGGAAAAGTTCCCAGTATCGAACTGGAATGGGCGCTTCGGCAAGTCCATCATCGTAGGCTTCGCAATGCCAGGTCTATCGGAACTTGAAGAATCCTTCTTCTGAGATGGAGACACACGAGAATTATGACCCCTGGGCGAAGCTGATGATCCCACCAGCGGTATTTCTTTTCTGGCTTGGAAGTTCCTAGGGCTCCGTCCACGTACTACAATGGGCGCCGTTGACGATTCGACTGTGCACACTTTAGATCCATCGGCCAGCGTGGATATTAATTTTAGGCGCAATACAAAATGCTGTTGTAATTCTTTCCTACGACCATTGTTGGCTGTCGCAACACGGAACTGGAGCCTCCTCCATGCTATTTGTTGAGAGACTGACTCATCGCTTTTGTCTTCACTTCCAAGGCTGTCGATTGGTATGGCTGCTGGCTCCTGTTCTTGCCCAGATGGTAGATCTGGGGAATTGGCTGGCGGGGTTTTCCATGGGATAACAATCAGTCGGATAACATGTCCATCCACGGATTCTGTAGCTGATACTACAACCTCATGTGATACGATAGGTATAGACTCGCCATGGCCAGTAACGACCGACAAAGGCCCAGCTGGGCATGTGACAGAACCTGATATTTGGAAGAGATTACGCCGGTAGCAGGTGAGTTCCGGCTGCATACTAATGTTGTCGCCAGTATGAGTTGATATCTCAGATAAAAAGAACATGCCGTGTATTTGCGCAACAACGTCGAGTTTGCCCTGCCCTCCATACTGATCCAGGACCGTATGCCCATGTGGCAACGGCTCAAACGACAGTAGGCGATGATCGGATTGAATCGTCGGTTTCATCGAATCGTCAAACTCCGGTATGCTTTCGTGCAACGAAGAGGTAACATTGCCGTACGGGTATTCTTCGAACAATTCATGCGGCCTCTTGAGACTTGGATAGCTACGATGGGAAGTCAATCCTGAATTCAGCTTGGAGCCTCCAAAAACGGCAAGAGACTCGCTTCCTCGGCGTGGTTGCATGTCATTCTGTGGTTGCTGCTGTGATTGATGGTGCTGAGTCGATGGGCTGTAGCTATCCTTTGCGGTGCTGCTGTACAGTATTTCCTGTGGTTCAGATACTGGAGCACTCTGCTCGTAATGATGAGAGAATCGCGACATCGGCGCTGGGAGTGGGACTCGATAACCGTTCCATAACGAAGTTCCAGTCGATCCAGGTTCCTCTGGTTTTATATCTTCCATCGTAAGTGAGAATGCTGTGAACGACGCCCGCACATGTCTTGAAGTGGGTTGGAGACTATGTGGCGAACCCTATCTAACAAGGCGGGCGAAGAGCAGGAAACGTGGAGAGAAAGAGGAGGCTAGATACCTAAGCATAATAATGACATTGGAGAAGCTTGAATAGGAGCTCCACACTGTTTTAGGTGGAAGGGAAGTCCCGGATGAGGCGTGCCGGCACTCTGGAATTAAGTAGCAACAGCTAGACCGGTGATGGGGGGGTGCCTGGGCACAGGCGACTACTGTGCTTGCCAGTGGCAACTCTAGCCGCCAGGGATCAGTCGCAAAGTGTATTCGGACAAGGAGTCGTGAGGGGGGGGGAAGGCGGTGGGAAAGACAAGAAAAACAAAACAGGAGATGGAAACCGAACTGGCACTGGAGTGACGAGAAGAAAATGAGACTGCTCGAGTTATTATATCTTGCTTGACGTCTGTAATGCTATCTGGCCGAACAAAACCCTAATCCTTAAATTGAATGAATAATATAAGGAAAGGGGCCAGAGAGAAGAACGCATATTGATATCGGTATTGCGGAAGGTCGCGCGAGATCACTTCCATGGTAATGTGCCGATATTGGCTATCCCCCCCCCAGATATTATGAATAACTAGATTCCGCGCCGAGAGTACGTCAATCTCCTCCAACCCCCAAAACGGTTTTCGTTGTGATGCGCAATGCCTGTTACCCACTTAAGCGTCCACATTCTCGAAGGGTTTATGGGCCCTGTTGCTCGCTATTAGCAAAGATTTCCGACATAAGAACGGCCCACCAGGGCATAGATGACAGTCTTCGTATCTCCGGAACAGCGAAGACAGGTTCGAGTAGCGGTACCTAGGACCGAACTGCATGGCGTCCTGAAGACCAAAGGAGAGGCACTTGAACCACATTGGCTCTGGGCTCTCCTCTGAAATGTATGTATGCCCCGAACAGGGATAGCACGTGGCGCTATATCTCTTCAGAGGCATGATCAGAGGCATGAAAGAGAGAATCAGTAGTGCAAAAAAAACCCTAGCAAGCGCTGTGGTCAGTTATTACAATTCGACGGAAGAGTGTTAGTGCCCGAGCTAGGACAATATCGAGGCAGAAGACGATCAAGGCTTCGATATTGACAAGGAGGACCACCGACAACCAGAAACAACGGCCCAAAGGCGCCTAGGTATGGGTGGAGAAACGATGGTTTTAGAGAGGACCACCAGAGAGACACGTTCAAGGGATCGATCGGTGAAGTTGAGTGTTAGGTGAGACCTTTTGGTGTAAATGGCCTATTGTACCAGTGCACATTGCTTGGCAAATACGTCCAAAGACCGGATGCTGGGGTGGGGTCATCCCGACAGCTTCAAATGCCCCTGGCGCCTTCCTGGTGTGGAGATGTGTCCAATTTGGCACCTGTTGATTATTGGTACCGATGTACTCTCTCCACCTGCATGGACTCTCGATCATTTGAGCATCATGATTTGAGCATCAGGATATATTTGGGCCCGAACACGTTGACAGGAATTTAAATAGCAATTCGGCATGGCGACCGCGGGACTCGATGAAGCATGTTGGCGCTGATGTGAGCGTTGGAGAGCAAATCACCAAACCCCAAGTGCCGCTCACTGCACTTGAGACAGTTTTGTTGACAGGAATTGTCCACCGTTGAGTGGCGTTTCTTGGCGGCGCCAACATTGGCCTGACCAGGCCTGCAAGGAGCGAACGAGGAGAGGCCTGTGCCGTTCCCCAAGCTTGACAATCCATGCCAATTAATCTCGATAATCCCCGTGTTCCTCGTGGATACGGGCTATTGCGACCGCTACGGCAGAGTACGAGTCGCCAAAACGACTCATTTTGCGGTGGGGATGGTAAGTCGATGCTGGGAGCTCAGGGCCTTTGAGCCTGTCTCTCCCCGCCCCCAACGGTCCGGTCCATATATTGTCCGCGCTGTTCATACTTCGATGATGTGCTGAGCTTCGAATGCGGAGCATTATTCAGACCCTGACGGGAGCTCCATGCTGTGCTTTTTGGAGGCTATACGCTGTGTCATTTAGCCACTTCATGCCCTTATTGGCCAGGCTAACGGGTCTATTATTCGACAGTATTTCCCAGCGTCAAATTTTTAGCGTTCAGTGAATGTGGTGATTATCGGATGCAGTCGCATCCGATTTGTTGACGAACCCATGATGATATGCTATTCTCAGCGGCGGGGACTCGTAAGACGAATCGAATATTTTTTCAACTTTCATAAAATAAGTTATTTTTAACCCAGAGCGAGATCGTCAAATTTCCGGGCGTTGTAATTTTTCGCCACGGCTCTTCGCAATCTCGGACTTTGCCATCGATAAGAGGGAAGTTTCACTCACAATCTTTAAGGCCACGGTTTGTCGTAGCTTAGTGATATTTAGGAATCCTGAGCGTGCATATGGAGAGACAGGGTCGGCTCCACCTCCCCGTCCTGTTGTGCCATGGCTCTGTGATAGGGCCTGTCCTTCTAACCAAACTATTCCCATCTTTTGGGATAAGTGTCAATCCAGATATTACTCTAGCAGGGCATCGGACGCACTATCAATTCGGCCTTGCTGACAGGGCCTTGTGCCTGTCATGGGGCAGCAGATACCCTTGCTTATGCCGATCCAGCAGCCTCGACTATGCCCACATGCAGTAGCGTGGCGGAACAGACACCCATCCGTTCGTTGCACCCGTAGAGCGTTTTCCTTCCCCGCATTTGCACGGAAATATCTTGTGTTTGCGACTTCTCCACTATTCGCTGTTCTTGTAACACTGAAGAGTCGTGTGGGAATGATAGTAATAGTAATAGTAACAGTTATAGAAATAGAAATAGAACGATAATGGCTGTCGCAGTGAAATATTCCTAGCGGGTCAATTTGTCCTAGCGGGTCAGTATTGCTTTTTAAATCCCCCATTTGTATTAACCAACCCTACTCGTACCTTGTAACCAATCCGAGTATTAGTTGGTGAATAACTGGAATGCGCCGTAATATTCGAAAGCACATGCTATCTGTAATCAGGGTAAACTCGAAAATTCCCCTTTGGGAAGGGTAGCCCAACCTTGTTCCCGATGTAGGACAAATACAGACAAGGCGACGGAAATATTGGTAGTCTCGCCTGCCAGATCCTGCACTGACGGCTACACTTATAGTAGACATTTTCCAGGACATAGTGTTTTTCATTTGGTTAGAAGTTCGCGTGACCCGAAACTGTAAAATCGATGGAAAATTCGCTGCAAATGACTTTCATGGAGGTCGTGGAGGCCATCTGAAAAGTCTCAATTCTATCTAGGTTTGCGCATACACAGACACGGCCTAACCAAACAAGTGTTCCTACATAGGAGCGGTGTCAGACGCAGCAACTTCATTCGTTGGAAGAAGACACAAAACAACGTTGGCCCAACGTTTACCTCGACACTGATGCAAAATCATTCGCGGGGAGACCGGGAGAGGTGAAGTTTGGGCGAAACCTGGCGTCGACAGGGAATAATGAAAGCTGAATGAAAGACTCTTCGAGCAAAACATGTCTGAGCGCAGAATTGAGTGTCCCCTTCGAGGATCGAGAGATCGGTAATATCTGGGAATCTGGAAAGATTGTCAGTGTCCCACACAGATTTCACCTGTGCCTTTCACATAATCCTACCCTGAGAAGGCAGGAATAACAGCTCCTGGACTGACGAAAGACAACAAATGTTTCACTCCATCGTTCTTCATTCGATTATCGTTTCGCTGCAATTTAGGTACTCCGGCTCGTATGAGACATCGCCCTCATAATGAGGATGGAGAGGAGGTCTCTTCTTTTCTCACTTCTCCTTTATTCTAGTTGGAATCAAATTTGTTGATTCATCTAAAGATATGTGCCTGCCATATGCAGATTCAAGGACTGATACCAATGTTTATGCCTCGTTCGCAAGGCTACGGGAATATGTACCGCAGGATAACGATAGCGGGATATCTAATCGCGATAGCTGCTTTGTCGAAAGTTCCGCCACTGCCGGGTCTTTGAGTCTCGTCTTTGCTACTTCCAGATCCAAACTCCCTTTCAGCTCTTTGATATTTTATAAATCTCGTCTCTACTAAAGCCCTGCATGATTGCAGTTCCGCCCTCATGCCGCTCCACGACAGTTTAGGCAGACGATCTCGCAATGGCGGGTGCTCCACAAACTGTTACGATGGCCACCGCCAACGAAGATGACGAGCGAACGATGGAGCTTTCTGCTCTCCAAGCAATCTTTCCTGAGCTTGTTATAGACGAGAAGCAACCGTTTACAGCCACTTTAGAGCTACCCGTCGCACCTTCAGAGCCTGTTCCTGTTGTATTTAAAGATGCGTCCGATAAATCGCCCATTGAAGCCGACAGGCACGTCCAGATCCATCGACTGAGCTACTTGCCCAACATTCACATCAGAATTTCTCTGCCTGACGGCTACCCAACTGAGAAGTCCCCGATATTAGAGTTATCTGCCATACCGAAATGGCTTTCTTGCGGGAAAATAGATGAACTGGTGAGACAATGCGAGGGACTCTGGGAGGATATGGGGCATGACCAGGTGCTCTATCTGTTCATAGATCATCTTCAAGACTCTGCCCTTGGAGCATTTGGACTCCTCAAAGGGGATGAATATCTGCAGCTATCCCCCGATCTTGAAATCGAGCTTCTTGATCATGATAAATCCGCAAAGCAAGCGGAGTTTGATAGACAAAGCTACGACTGCGGGATCTGCCTAGGTAAGTGATTTGAGGGTATCCATGGAGTTTAGCCTGTTACTTACCGTGAATAGAACCAAAACGAGGAAATATTTGCCATAAGTTGGATGACTGTGGGCACATCTTCTGTCGCCAGTGCCTTCAAGACTTCTACAACAATGCCATTACCGAAGGCGATCTTGAATCTGTCAAATGCCTTGACCCGGGATGTGCTAAAAGGCGTGAGGAAGAGTTGGCTAAATCTGGGCGAAAACGAAAGCCGAAGGTGACTTTGACACCGAGTGAGCTTCTTCTGATTCCATTGGAACACGAAATGGTTAAACGATATGTCACCATGAGACACAAGATCGAACTTGAGAACGATAAGAGCACGGTATACTGCCCGAGAAGTTTTTGCCAGGGCGCCGCAAGATCGAAAAAACACAGGAAGCCAATAATAACGCCTACTTTTGCAACAGCTACCGCCAATGAAGAGTCGGACGAAGAATCCGATGATGGATTAACAACCATTGACCCAACTAAGCCCCCAAATCGCGCTACCCTTCTCCGTGTTTGTGAAGATTGTTTGTTCGCTTTCTGCAGTCGCTGTCTCCAGACTTGGCATGGGGAGTACGTGCTGTGTGGACCACCACGGAATACCAATGAACTCAGCGATGAGGAGAAAGCTTCCTTGGAATACATCAAGTTCCACACTACACCCTGCCCTACATGTGCGGTGCCTGCACAGAAAACACACGGCTGCAACCACATGATATGTCAGCGGTGCCAGACTCACTTCTGTTATCTTTGCTCCAGTTGGTTGGACGTGGGAAACCCATACCAACATTACAACACCGAGGCAACCGGGTGTTACCAACGGTTGTGGGAGCTTGAGGGCGGCGATGGGAATCATGTGGGATACAACTATTTTGGGGGCGACAACCTTCCCGTCGTGGATGATCTTTCTGACGACAACTCTGAAGATGAAGGCCCCGACGATATCGGTGAACAAATTAATGAAATTAATGCAATCGAGGACATGCGTCTGGAACCTCAGCGTTTTATAGTAGGGCGGCCGGAGCAAGCACCAATCGTCGACGAGGAACATGAGGGTGATCATGTAGACCCGCCAGTGGCATACGACGATGGTCCACTCGTCCTTCGTCTAGCACCAGCTCCCCCACGTCCTGCTCCTGCTATTGCTCCTCGTCCGGGGCAAGGACAACCAAACCCTCCGGTAGCCGCTGGCCGCCTAGGCGGGCGCTTTGCTCGCGCTGCTGCACGTCGTGCAGCAGCTGAAGCTGAAGCAGCTGCAAGATATCTTGAGGAACGCAATGCGGCCTGGAATAGAGGTATGGGCCGTAACGCGCCACCTGCGCACGGAGGACCAGATATGTGAGGATGGTCTTGGGGCACTTTGCAAGAGGTGGTTACGGGTCGGTTTTGTGCGGTCGCATATTGCATTCAGCTGGATGAATTACGGCATTGAAACGGAGTGAACATTATAGGACAGCTAGAAATTTTAGATCTCGCCGTATTGCTCAAGGTGTTAGCAGTAGTCTTAACTTTAACAGGCGGAAATCAAGTCGTCGAAATTCATTGAGACATAAGCCGTCCTGCGGACCGCGCACGTGCATCGGCATAGGAAAATCTCCTGGTCCAAGCTCCCCCCCTATCAGCGGCCCCTCGCATTGCTAGCGCGATCTTTCCATCTGGGGTATTTCGAGACCCTTAATTTACTTTGGGTACATTCTTCTTCCTACACTCACTCGCAACAATCAGTATCGTACATCGCCTCGCGGGCTACAGTAGACATTCTGCCATAAGAGTCTTCTTGAATCCTACACACAGAGCATCGCCAACAATGAATTCTCAGCCGCCCACCTCCGTCGCGGAGCTTCTCTCAGACCGCACAACAGTGCTCTCACTCTCACTCGTCCTCGCCCTCATCGTCGCTGCCTACCTTGCCTCCCTCGTCGCACTGCGCCGCAACACTTCCTCCCCGCTACGGTTCCTCTTCATCTGGCACGCCTTCGATGCCCTGATTCACTTCATCTTCGAGGGTTCCTACCTCTACAACGCGCTATTTACCTACGTCTCCCTGCCGTCCTTCGCCTCTGCAGCGCCAAACTGGCTAGGCTACACAGACCGCCTCTATGGCTCGAACTTCGGCGGTCCGGAGAACCACCTCGCAGCGCTATGGAGGGTGTACGCACAGGCTGATTCGCGATGGGGAGGCGCCGATGCGACGGTCGTGAGCATCGAGCTCCTGACGGTGCTCCTGGCCGGACCAGTGGCTGCGTACATCGCGATTTTGATCGCGCGCGGGGATGCGAGGGCAAGTGTGTGGATGATTGCGCTGGCGGTCGCGGAGCTGTATGGCGGGTTCATGACGTTTGCTCCGGAGTGGTTGACCGGAAGTCAGAGCCTGGATACGAGCAATTGGGTCTTTACGTGAGTTTCCCCTGTTGCTGGTGGTGGAGGTTGGGGGTTGAGGCTAACTTGTGACAGATGGGTGTATCTGTTCTTCTTCAACACTCTGTGGGTCTGGGTTCCGATGTATGCGATCTACGTTTCGTACAAGGATATCTGCAATGCCTTCGATGTCCGCACAGAGGTTATTGTCGCGAGCGAGGAGAAGCAGAAGAAGGAGGCGAGTAAAGAGACGAAGTGATGTGCGCCTGGTGAGCGTCGGGATGATAACGGAATGGCTATATTGCGTAATAGGTGTAAATAATAATTAGGGATATAAAATATATATATACTCAAGTGGAGTATTATTGCTTCTTGGACATAGAACTTATCAGCCCTACTGGAGGGATCGATGATTTGACGGCATGGCCGAGTATCATGCAGATGCGGCTAGTTATCCGTAAGCTGATGGCAACGTCTCGCTGCATCTTTCATTTACTACTCTGCGATTGTAGGATTCTAAAGATTTTTATGAGATTTTCATCGTACGAGCCGGGCGAGTTGCGAAAGATATCCCAAAGATTCCAGGTATGGCTGTAATATGGCCGCTGATATGTGACTTTAACTGAGCTCCAACCCACGAGGTCGTCTCCGAATGAAACGTGCGACCATAGAAATATGACATCGAAGAATGAATTAAATGTAACACGAAGCTTCTTACCCCCAAAAGACTATAATATAACGCGAGAATGTTCGCAGATGCCTAGATTCTGTTGCTCGTAGTTATTATTTATGATGTTTGTTGTTCCTTTGTTCTCCATGGGCATACAGTACTCGTACTAACCGCCAGACACAACAACTCGTATACGCGCAGACCAGTGCCGACTTATGGCTATGAGCGCCTCGCGCATCTCGTAACAGCTCCTACCTTCACGAAGTTGAAGCAGTTACGAGTACATCGAGCAGGCACAGCGACACCATAACTATGGAGGCCGCAAACCAAGGACTGGACTTGGAGAGGGAGCTGACATGTTCGGTGAGGAAGCCACAACCCATTTGTTACATGCCAGGCGAACATCACAGCGGCCACAAGCGGTCCCCAGCCTCGACAGCTAAGCCGCAGTCGCGCTGACGACGCTGATGACAGCTTGGGAGCAATGCTTTCTCGCGTTCGGCCCCTATGACGACGCCTTGCTACCCGTTTTACCTTGAACAATAGCTAACATGCCTGCTCTGCAGATCTGCACCGAGGTCCTCTACCAACCCCTCACCCTCCTCGATTGCCTCCATACCTTCTGTGGCGCGTGCCTAAAGGAATGGTTCGCGTTTCAGCTCAACTCCGCGCGTACCTCCGGTGGTGCCTCTTCTTCCTCGAACGGTAGCAGCCCTGTTACTTGCCCGTCATGTCGTGCCGTAGTGCGCGCAACGAAGAACAATGCGACAGTCACGACACTCCTCGAGATGTTCCTCGCCGCGAACCCGGAAAAAGGCAGGACGGCGGAGGAGATGGAGGATGTAAAGAAGAAATATATTCCGGGCGATGATGTTATGCCGAAATCAGAGGAGCGGGAGAAGACATTGAGGGAACGAATGGCGGAGGATGACGATGGGAGACTGATACAGCAGGTTCAGATGGCAAGTTTGAGGGAAGTGGGTGTAGAGCCCCCTGAGGAAAGGAGGGAGAGGAGGAGGAGGAGAGAAGAAAGGGCGAGGGCGTCGGGGCGCACATCAAGCCGGACGGCGAGCAGAGAGGCAAGCAATGACCCCGCGGGGTCGGGACCGGAAAGAGAGCGAAGAAGAGCCGAAGAGGACAGTGGTAGTGAGAGCAGGCGCAGACGTGAGGAAAGGGCTGCAGCATCTGCCTCGTCACCAACTACATTGCATCCCGAGTCTACTCGAGCTTTGGAAAGGAGGCGCCGAAGGAGCGAAGAAGCAGCCCGCAGGAACCAGGATGAATCGCGGAGGAGGAACGACGACGCAAACCGGACAGCTGTGAGGCAGATTGAGCACCAATCATCCCTGCGCTCTTTAATAAGCTCCTCGGATGTGGATTCGCGCGAGATGGAAGAAGAGATCCTACGCCAGATTCGCGAAGAAGGTCTGTTAGACGGCATTGATCTCGAAAACATCGATGTCAACCAGGAAGACCAGATCAGTGAGCGAATTGCAGAAGCATTTAGACGACGGCAAAGAGAAAGGGAAGAACAAGCCGATGCGCCAGAGCCAAGAAATAGAAGTCCGAGCGACCTCACCGAACATAGGTCAGCTACATCGAGCAGGACTCGTCAGAGCACGACTACAGCACCTCCTATGGCCACAGCACGACGACTTCCACACTCTAGATCCCTAAGTGCTGCTAGTCAAGCCGATGAGGCTACAAGAGCAAGCCCTCGTACAAGTGCAACCCGCCTTGAGCCGCAATCAAGTGATGAAGGGCGGAGACGACGGCGAACGGCTAGCGGGGGACCTAGGAGCACAAGGAGTGCCACATCACCAGCCCCGTCATCGTCGCCAGTGACGCGACCTGCAGCTCGGTCTGCCACCGATCTCACAGAGCGATCTACTTCATCACACACAGTTTCTACGCGTCCTCTCATATCCGCCGACACAAGAAGCACAACAGAGCCAGTGCCTACATCGTCGACAGTTGCCAACGTTGTGGAGCTTGCAACAGGTCGACGGCGGCCACCGAATCTCCCTCCTAGAAGCCAGCTTACAGGAGAAACTGAAATCGCTGCGTCGCCAGTTGAGATTCAACCGTCTCACGCGCGCACAGCATCTCAAGCTCCTGCTTACCCTCCACCACCCGTACCTATAGGAACCACCCAGCAAGATTCACAGCCTGGTCTTATCCCAGCCGCGACGCTTCCCCATCACTCTACGGTCACCGAACGAGCCACCGCCCTCCAAGCCATCAGCCGCCCGACATCTTCCGAGTCAACAGCCTCCCAGCGCGTATCCCTTCCTCGATTCCCAGAACCATCCATCCAATGCAACCGCTGTCACAAACCACACATCGAATACGAGCTGCATTACTCCTGCAGTATCTGCGCCAGAGGTGAGTGGAACGTATGTCTGGATTGTTATCGTTCTGGTCGCGGCTGCGAGCACTGGTTCGGTTTTGGGTACGCTGCGTGGGCGAAATGGGAGAAAGCCCGTATTGCCGGCCACATCCCGCTTAATGCCGAGAAGCCACATATGCTATTCGCCGAGCGCTATCTACCTCCGAGGATTACGCCTGGTGGTGCGGACGGCAGGAGGACGCTGACAACGGAGGATCCGGCAAGGAGGCTACAAAGCGGAGCGTTCTGTGCGAATTGCCAAGACTGGGCAAACGAGTGTTATTGGCGTTGCGATTCCTGTAATGGGGGTGATTGGGGATTCTGTAACAACTGCGTGAACCAGGGACGGTGCTGCACACATCCTTTGCTGCCACTTCTTCACAAGCCCGATAATCGCAATTCCGAGCCGATGAGCCCCAGCCATGACCACCAGACGCCGCGGTCGGCGACGCTACTGACGGGACCGGGTGTCGTCGAGCTGGGCAGCTTCAAGCCGCTCAGCTTCAGGGTCGAGTGCGATGCCTGTCACTATCCCATCCAGCCTACTCAGACGCGCTTCCATTGCTTCCAATGCACGTCAGCACTGCCGGGACGCGAAGCCGGGGATTATGATCTCTGTACGACCTGTTACCATTCTATGGTGAACAAGAAGCGGATTAGCAATGAGAACGGCCACCTGGGATGGCGACGCTGTCTCCAAGGCCACCGTATGATTATTGTGGGATTTGAAGACGCGAGGGGTGGTCAGCTGCGCGTTGTCGTCCAGGACCGCGTCGGAGGACGTGGGCTCTTTGAGGAGCCGGCCAAGGCGCAGGATGCAGTAGATGAAGGGCTTCAGCAGTGGAGCTGGGCGGAGGGCACTAGGGCGAGGCTGGTGACGAATAATGTTGCTTCCACGGCACCGACAGGTAACCCGGCGATGACGAGGGAGTTCCCCCCTGATGGTGGAGTAGGGATGCGGGCCGTGGCTCTGTGGAGCTGGTATCCGAAGGAGGGGGAGGGGGCGAACGAGCTGCTATTCCCGAGAGGGGCGGAGGTGAGGGAAGTTGTAGATGTGAATGGCGATTGGTTCCATGGTACGTTTATGGGTGCGAAGGGCCTGTTTCCGGCGCCGTATGTGAGAGTCTTGGACACTGCTTTGTGAGAGGTGGGATGCAATATAATCGGATGTAGTTATGAAGTTATGATGTGATAAGCGATTTTCTAGCATAGCGGATTATTTAGAATATTGTTATTGTGGTCTTGCAGGAATCCGATATCTATTTACGGGTGACATTTTAGAGGTTATGAGCTTTGGATCTGTATATCATGTTTATATCTATAGCTCTACTGTGAAGCATCTAGTTCTAGAGCTATATAGCAGTGGCTATATCTAGAAAGTATATACCGATACCCATCTGCTCGCAGAGAATACCCAATCTACGGAATCAAGTCAGAAGCAATAAATACATACCTACTCATTCCACACCTCCTCCCGCCCAGCCCCTCAACCACCTTCTCGCTCCTACTATTTCCCTCCCTGACTTCGGAGTGAATCCACGCACTCCCCTGGCCAAAAGGGAGCATTCCATCACCGCCATCTACAGCACCACTCCATCTCCCACACATCCCCCTAAACTCTCCTCTACATAACTTCCCTAAAAGACCTCCCGCCGCCGCCTTCGCAAGCCCCTTCCCCCTCTGCCCCGGAACCACAAACAGTGTCGCCAGGGAGCCATCAACGTCTACAAACGCCCATGCAACCATCTCCCCGCCCTCATCCAAGACTGCCACGCTGGGCAATCCCCCGAGCGTCTCTGCCTCCCTCGGGATACTGCTCGTCGCTATTACGAGTCCCAGCTGCTCCCTAGGAACAGGAGCGATCTTGAACCCCTCCGGCAGCGGCGAGACGTGCGGCCCCGTCAAAGGGATGTTGAAGTGCGTCCAATTCGTGTCATGCTTCGCGGCATCAAACGGGCGAGCGACGGCGACGAGGGCATCAGCCAGGTGGGTGCTTATGCATCCGAACTTGAGGAGAGGGAGGAACGGCCAGCCCGGCGCTTCGGGAACGCGAGTATCGCGGATGAAGGCGATTGCCGCTTTAGCGTGGGCATGGAGAGTGCGAGACTGCGTGGCTGATAGGGAGGGGAGGGTGGTAAGGGGGTTGAAGAGCCAGATCTGGGCTTCGGTGTGACGGGAGCGGTCGGCGAAAAGGATTGTGGGCGGGGCAGAAGGAGGATGGGGAGTGGCGGAGGGGGGAAAGGTGGCAGCAAAGAGGCAATGTCGTGAGGGGGTATTTTGCGGGGCGAGGATGCGGTTGTATAGCGGGTTGCAGTGTGGTAGATGCTCCCATAGGACTGATATGAGGACGGTTTGGGCCAGGTTTTGGGGCCAGCGGTAGAAGGTAGCGCCACCGGCAATCACTTCTGGCGTATCCATGTTTTATCTCTAACAAAATGTACGAAATAGGACATATAATCTCGAGTCCATTCGATACTAATCGTGGGTGGAAGCGATATGCGTCCGCGAGAATGAGTGGAAGCGATATGCGTTCGTGAGATTTTATGTAATATTACGTGGTAAATCATATTTAAAGTGAGTTAAATCGCAACTTTCTTCATTTTTATTAGCTATTTTCTCATAACGTATTTCACATACGAGTGGCCCACACAAGCGAGTGGCCCACGAAAACACCA
>JPJV01002011.1:0-16199 GCA_000750745.1 Pseudogymnoascus sp. VKM F-4281 (FW-2241)
ACAAACGAAACCCACCCCCCACCCATTTCCCATCCAACCCAACCCATCTTGTTACATCACATTTCTAGGTCCGTATAAACCCGGCTCTCCCCTCCCGGGTCTTCAATTAATCATCTAATCCACCAAGTAATCTACTCTCCCTTAAGCTTCTCCTGTCTAACCTCAAAGGCCATCTCGAGCAGCTCGCTCTCCTCCTTGAGATGGCTGGCCTTGAGACCCGTGGCCACAGAGGCACTCGGGTTACGTCCAGCGTACATGACGTGTTTCCTGTTGTGGTGCTCGGTGACGTTGAGAATGGTCTCGATACGCGGCTGCGTGAAGGTCCACGCGCCGGCATTGAGCGGCTCCTCCTGACACCACACGATGGTCTCGGCGTTGGGGTAGCTGTCGAGGTTCTCCTTGACCTGTTGCCATGGGAAGGGGTTGAGCTGCTCCACGCGAGTGATGGCAGTGTCGGTGATGCCCTTGTCGAGGCGGTGCTTGTGCAGCGCCGCGTAGACCTGGCCGGTACACAGGACCACGCGCTTGATGTCCTTTGGCTCCACGGCCGCGCCGCCGTGCTCGGGCTCGGTGATGATGGGGCGGAACTGGGTGTCGCCGACGAACTCGTCGATGGAGGAGCGGGCGAGCGGGTGACGGAGAAGGGACTTGGAGAAGAAGATGATGAGAGCTAGATTTGAGTTAGTTATGTGTGGTTTCAGTGGTATGGGTGTGTGACTTACGTTTCCTGAACTGTCTGTTCATCTGTCTGCGAAGGATGTGGAACAGGTTAGACGGCGAGGTCATGTAGGCGATCTGCATGTTGCAGTCCTGGTGGAGGCGCTCCAACTTGTCAGCGCTTGGGTAGACGCGGGGCTCCTCGTTCGAGAGCTGGAGATAACGCTCCATACGACCGGAAGAATGTTCGGGACCCTGTCCGTCATATCCGTGGGGAAGAGACATGACGAGTCCAGATCTCTGCATCCACTTGACTTCTCCAGAGGCGATGAACTGATCGATAATACATTGAGCATTGTTGGCAAAGTCACCGAATTGAGCCTCCCACATGACGAGGGCATTTGGTGATGTGAGAGAGTAACCATATTCAAAGCCCAAGCAGCCAAACTCGCTCAGGGAGGAGTTGGAGATGACAAATTTGCCTTGGTCTTTGCTGACGTGTTGCAATGGAGTGTAGGTAGTCTCGTCCTCCTGGTCGTGGAAGACAGCGTGACGCTGGGAGAAAGTACCACGCTCAACATCCTGTCCAGAGACACGGACGTGGTGGCCCTCGGTAACGAGAGATCCAAAGGCCAAGGCCTCAGCAGTCGACCAATCAATGTTCTGGCCCTCGTTGACAGTCTTGACTCTGTTGGCGAGAATACGCTTCAGGTTGCGGTGAACATGGAACTCCTCGGGAGCCGTGCCAATTGTGGTGCCAATGTGCTCCAAGGTCTCCTTCTTGACACCAGTTGGTGGGTGTGGGAGAACCTCAGTCGCGAGTTCCTTTGGCGACTTGAAGCCGTTCCAGGCGGATGTGGTCCACTCCTTGGAGGTTGGCTGGTAGTCCTTGCTCTTCGCAAAGGACTCCTCAAGCATACCCCAAACCCATTGCTTGTGCTCGTCAATATCGTCCTTTGTGAACGTACCGTCCTTGAGGAGCTGGTTAACGTAGATGTCGATTTGTGGCTCGTGATCCTGGATGCGCTTGTACATCAATGGCTGTGTGAATGAGGGCTGGTCAGTCTCGTTGTGACCGTGCTTCCTGTAGCAGACAAGATCGATAACAACGTCAGAGCGGAACTCGGCGCGCCAATCAGCGGCAAGCTGGCAGACGTAGTTGACAGCCTCAACATCATCGGCGTTGACGTGGAAGACCGGGGCATCAATAGCCTTGGCAATATCGGTACAGTACGCGGTGGAGCGGGCGAAACGAGGATCAGTGGTGAAACCAATTTGGTTGTTCACAACGAGATGGATGGTACCACCAGTGGAGTATGCCGGAAGAGAGTGGAAGCCAAGGCATTCGTACACAACACCCTGAGCAGCGAAGGCAGCGTCACCGTGGAGGAGAACGCCCATGGCGGTGGTGTGGTTCTTCTCATCGTTGTTGTAGTGCTGGATGGCGCGGGTCTTGCCAAGGACGACGGGGTCCTCAGCTTCCAAATGAGATGGATTGGCAACGAGAGAAAGCTGGACACGCTTCCCGGATGGGGTCGGGCGCTCAAAGTTCATTCCCAAATGGTATTTGACATCTCCGGATCCCTCATCCTCGCCAGCAGCGGTTCCACCAAATTCGCTGAAAATGGACTCATTCGGCTTGCGAACAACGTTGGAGAGGACGTTCAGGCGGCCACGATGGGGCATACCAATGACAATGTCCTTGACGCCATAGTCGACACTGCGATCGATGAGAGCCTTCATTCCAGGAACGAGGGTCTCACAACCTTCCAGACCGAAACGCTTGTCGTTGGGGTATTTTGTGGCGGAGAAAGCCTCGAAGCTGGACGACCAAATAAGACGGTCCAGGATACGACGCTTCTCGTCGACAGAGTATTTGTATGGTTGGGGGATTTCGATACGCTCTCTGAGCCAGTCGCACTGTTCCCTATCTGGGATGTGAATATATTCGACACCATATGATCCACAGTAGATGTTCTCGCAGGCGGCGATAATCTCGCGCAGGGTCATCTTCTCGCGGCCATCCTTCTTAAACCTTGGCAGAATGCCGGGGCCTAAGGTGTATTCGGAGTCAAGATCCTTCTCCGTGAAGTTGTAGTGATCAAGGTGTAGTTCTTTCGGGTTGCTGTATCCAAATTCCTTTGCCTCACCGCGGATACCGAGAGGATCAATACGAGCCTTGTGATGCCCGCGTGCCTGATATGCGCGAACAAGGAGCTGGACCTTCAAGTGATTTGTTACATCATTGCCGGGTCCGGTTGCCGAGCCCGGCATGAACGAGGGAACACCACCGGCTGGTGTAGGCACCAAGGTAGGCGGAGGAGTGAAGGCTTGCGACATTGGCATGTCGCCGCTCTCCATATTCTTGAAATATACTTGCCACGAGACGTGGACGCTCGACGGGTCCTCCTTCCACGACATGTACATCTCGTCGATATAGTTTGCCGTGTTGCCGGAGAGGAAGCTGTCGTTTGGTTCCGGCGCGTTGGCGACGGCAGCAGCATATCGTTTCTGGGAGGCCAGCGCCAACGGACGCCGTTTTGAAGCGATTGACGACTTCAAAGGGCTGGGTGATGAGAAAATAGTTGCTCTAGAGCTTGAGGTGGCTGACAAGGAGCGTGCCTGGCAGCCAGCTCTCAAGAGCTGACTGCTCGACTTTCGAAACGAAGTTCTAAGCATTGTGTCAAATCAATGCAGGAATGGCAATTGGAAAAGTTGAAAAAGCGAAGGTTCGATCATTCAGCTCCAGATTGTGGAGGAATAAATGAGGGATGAGGGATAAATTAATAAGGACTTTCGAATCTCTGAGAGCGAGTGACAGCATAACCTTTCTCGGGCAAGGGGACATCACGGGACTCGGCTGTAACCACGCCTTCTCCTCACGCTCTAGCCAACGGCAGTCCGGGGATGCCGATGTCGATTTGTCATCAGTCAGTTTGTTCATGCTGCGCGAATTCTATTGGTTCATTTTCTTGCTTTACTCCAATTTTACTCCAAGTACGTAGCCTTGGCAATCGGCTACGACGGCCGACGGATATACGTTTTACCGCCCTGTACCTTGAAGATTATATGGGTTATATGATCAGTGAACCATTCAGAGGTTTCAAAGCTCAAACACATGCTTCATATTTACGAGTAGTGCTGAGGCCAACAGAGAGAAGCTGGGCTGGGACAGCAAAGGAGGCATTGCAGGCAAGGCACACCCCGGAGAACAGATCGCTGGACAACAGCAAGAGAAAGAGTCTGCCCAGGTGACTACACGTGAGCCTTGCCTTATGTAGGCAGACAATAGTAACTTCACTTCTGCTACACAAGTCACACTCGAACGTCTGTGTGGAAGGATAAGCTCCGACTTCTCTCAGCATCATGGCAAGCCCCAGAGGGTCTGCCGCGTATAAAAAGAAAGATGGCACAGTGACACTATCACCAGACCAGACGTCCGTGGTATGGACGCCGACGGCGGCAGGTCTAGCCGGGATCTCCATTAGCATTTCTGATATCACAAGTATGCCAGGCGCGCTCTCAAGGTCAGCATGAGCTAATCTCCCATAGATCTTCAGCAGACGCCGGAAACTTCAGAGAAGGTAATGCTCAAGATATTCGTCAAACCACCTGAAGCTCCGGAGCCTGTTACACATCTCTTCCATTTTAACGCGCCGTCAGAGCCTCGCAGTGAAGCAAACGCTATAAAAGACGTTTTGACCAGCCTGATTGCATCTCTAAAAGCGGGAGAGCCAAGCATTATAAAAGCCAATGGCTCCAACGGTGCGCCTGGCGCAATGGCTATAGCGAGTGCCGTTGCATCAAAGCCGTCCGGGACTCCTGCATGGTACGACGATACCCAGCTGAAAAATGATTTTGAGTTACAGCAAGCATTGATGAGGAAAGACCCTCTGTTACTTCAAACCTACGAGGAGGCAAGGCGAACGAAGCCCGACGCCACCTCGAATACCCAGTTCAATGCCCAGTTCTGGTCAACTCGAATTAATCTTCTCCGGGCATATGCCGTTGAAAATAATCAGCGACGTGGGGCTTACAATGTCCTTTCGGTCGTAAAGCCTCGCCAGGAGGATGGTGAATTGAAGCTGCGAATCAGCAAAGAACAAGTGCAACTTATATTTAGCCAACATCCCCTTGTCAAGAAGGTGTATGATGAAAATGTCCCGAAACTTAATGAGAGTGAGTTCTGGTCGAGGTTTTTTCTCAGTCGCCTCTTTAAGAAATTGAAGGGTGAACGTATTGTGGAGGCCGATAGTAGCGATCCTACTTTCGACCGATATCTTGATGCCTCCAACTCCGACATCCTAGGCCATAGATTGGCATCTGCTCATATCCCGAATGTCATTGACATTGAGGGCAACGAGGAAAACCAGGGTGGCAGCAAAAGGGGTAATCGACAAGATTTTACCATGAGGCCTTCGTCATCAGCCAAAGCACCAATTATCCGCACACTGAACAGTTTGAGCGAAAAGATAATGGAAAATGTCGCCCAATCAGACGTCGATCCATCTGCTCCGATCGGCATGGATGAGAAAACGTTTAACGAATTGGCCTTGCGTGACCTTCAAGGGGGGGCAGAAGAAAACCGGATAATGCTGAACATCAAAGAGCAGAGCCAGTTCTTCTCGAATGACAAATCTCAAGTATCCGCCGAAGCGGCGGTATATGCTAGACAAGATCCGAATGAGCTGTTGATGGAACTAAATACGGACCTCGACCCGGAACTCATGGACACTGACGCTGCTGGTGGACTTGATCTTCGCACTGCGATTGGAGTGAATGAGGAGAGTGATAGCGATGACGATGAAGATAGGCAGCCCCACGTCGGAAGCAGAAACAGCTTCATCGACGCGCAGAAACAAATATTCGAAGGCATAACTCAACAGAGAGCACGAATGGAAGGCTCAGATCCCCAATCAAATCTTTCTGGTCTCTCTCAGGCTCTCTTTGATCGCCTCACACTTACGCACGCAACTACCACTGAATTCTTACATCACTTTTGGTCTATATTCTTATGTGGCGACCCTGACCGTGCAGGAGAACTAGCAAAGTTGGTAGAGACATTGGAGAGAGCCTTGGATCGCATTAATGCAGTCGCTGCTGATGCTGAAAAGGAAAGAAATGATCTAATTAAAAGCCAAAAGCAACAGATAAGGGAACTATGGGAAAAGACCGGCAAAAAAATGCAATATAAACCGGAGTTGGTTGGTGGCGGCGAAAAGGTGGTACGGGAGATGCTGGAGCCTACGATTTTCGCTTTGGATAAAGCGTCGAAGGAATATAGGAAAGCGCTAGCAGCAGAGGGCGTTGATACAACGTGAAAATAATTAAGGAATGCGCTAGGATGGTTCTGTTATTAAAGGATGGCAGGATGGGAAGGTGCGCTCTGAGTGATAACCATCGCTCTTGCCTCAGAGGATTCAGAAGAGGAGCAGTATAAGTTCAATAGACGAGATTCCTCGGCAACATATGGTACCTTGTCGAAACCACTTAACCCAATATTCTTGTTCTTTCGCTTTTTACTTTCCAACGTGCCAGAGAAGGCCTATCACGGAGTTGTTGGAGCCTGGTAGTTGGAACTTTCACTCGCTCACCAGATGGTTCATGGTTCTTGATCCAAACATGGCCGAAGAGAGCCTCCTCGACTCCGACGCACCAGCTAACATTCGATCACCTCTCATACCACAAACGAATACCAAACCCGCTACGATCACTGCTAAATCTACAAAAAAAGTCAGGCGAAAATCATCCTTTGCCCGGCGACTGGACTCGTCGGAGTCCATCCCTAGCTCCCACGGCTCCATATTTGCTGCTGAGTATGTTTCGCCTCATGCCAGCGAAGACGGCGGATACAAGATTGAGAAATGGCAGGCGATTGGCAGCTCTGCTCGACCCTCATTAACCGAAGAACAACCACCACCACCATTACTGGGCAACGATGAGAACTCTAGCGTAGGATTGTCCGTTGGCAATACCCCGATCCTTTATGGCCATGGGACGGCCCTAACCACCATTATTGAACAAAAGTCGTCGGCGACCATGCGCACTATCAGTACCCCATCACCCGTTAGGACACTCATCCGCCCACGCTCAACGTCGGACCTATCGTCGTCTTCGGCCTCTGCATCCCTACAGAAGCAGCCGCCAAAGGCCAGTCATATCCGGGGCGAATTCTCTATCAGTGGCATGATCCATCGCCTTGCTTCATTCTCAGATGAGGACGTGGGCACCATAAAACTATCGTGGCCAGAGGGCTACGATCCAATCGCAAACAAGCCAAAAGGGGCGGCCAAGTCAAGCGACGGTGGTCCCCCTGAAATGCAGGAGATTACATTTCGTGAGATATATGCTCAGCCTCTTAGCCCTATTCAACCTCCTATTGACCGGCCAGCAACTCCACCGGGCATGCCCTCCTGGACTGCAGCTCAACAGCGACGACCACGCGCTGTGCCAAGCACCCCAGCTCAGACTACTGGTTTTCATCGAGCTACGGTTCGTGTACAGCGTTTTTTTGGGTACGAGCCGTTGAGCCGAGCTGGAAATCGGGCATCAGGACCGGCATCCGGACACGGGATCTGTGGGCCATGGGATATTGTCCCTTCCCGTAGACGATGTGTTTCTGTCCCAAACACCGCCGTTAGTGGTGCTCCACAGTTTAGGCCTCAAAGAAGTGGACATGGCATCACTGCGCTGGAAATGCACCCGTTTGCGCGAGCAGAGGCCCGTACCAGCACGGCCCGCACACAGGAAGCAACTACTACAAGGAGAAGAATTAGCTCCGCACCTGCAGTTGCTGGCGGCTCAAGGTCTTCAAGACGGTCCAGTGAGCAGGTTCCCGCACGCCCTGTGAAACCGAAGGGGAAGCGAAAGCCAGGGCAGAGAGTTCGGTTTACATCAAGCACCGCAGCTGTTGCTGCGGCATCGCAGAGCCCGCCTACCGAGCCAACCCCAGAGCGACGACGAGCCATTTCGCTAAAATCCTGCCACCATCGCCTTGTCAGTATGCCTAACCTACCGTCGCATGAGATTACACCATCTTCGGTTTCGGGTGAGACTCCGATGCCACAAACTCTGCCACATGCTCTACCAGCGGGTAGCTTGGACAATCACCCTGATCACCTTCCGACTTTTCCGTTGTTCCCGGCAGTCTCAGGTCAAGAGTCTGCTAGATCAACTGAGCAGCCGTCGCCACAGTCGTCTCTCAGGCCCAAAAACGGGGTGTGCTGGAAATTTCAAGTAAAGGCCGCGCTGTCCCAGGTGAATGAGGTCTGGGACTCTTGCACCGTGTTGTGCTGCTGGCATTGTTGTCGCTTCAACGCGATGAGACGAGCTGGCGATCCTGCGGTGGAAGGATTGAGGAGTGAGGCGTCGAATTGAGGCAGCGTGAAGCTGCCATATCAGATTTGCCTGGGAGATGAGCACTTGAGAATGGGTCAGGTGCAGATTCATTCGTGGAAGAACCAGTTTACTCGCGTTAGAAGTATATCCAATTGTATTCTTTATGCTCGCTAAATCGATGTCAAATGACACTATGTGTATACATGAATGTACAACCACTAGGCTGAGGTGCATCTAGATCATTTGGATCCGCCTGTCTATCAATCCTTCTTGCTCCCTTTCCCCCTTGAGTCATCATCGTCCTCATCGTCCTCATCATCCCTCGTTTTCTCTTTCTTTTGCCTCTCCTTCTTCAATGCCTCATGCACGACCTCGCTCCCCTCGTCCTGCATCTCATTCCAATCGACATCATACTCCTCCGCCACCTTCTTGACCTCCTTCCGTAGCGCGTTCGCCTCCTCCACCAGCGATTCCCACGTCGCGATATCAAAGCCGCGTGCAATATACAGCCGGTTCTGCTGGTGAGAGACCGTGGCGTGCAGCGCTGAGCGGTATGATACCTCGCGGTTATGCCAGAGGAAGTACAGGTAACCTAGCATGATTGTCGAAAGTCCAGCTAGGTACTGTCGACTGTCAGCATTCATCCTCGCCCAAGGGCCGCACCCACTCTCACCGATGAGAGTGGACTTACAGTAATCGGCTCCATCGTATCCCACCCATAGTCCGTCTGAAACGTAAAATGGTAAATGGATGCCCACCACGCGACAAGGATCCCAAAGCCCCCCATCGCGAGCCTCTGCGCGCTCCGATGCGCCAGGTGATCGCACTCCTTCTTGATCTTCGCCATTCCATCCAGCCGCCTCGCCAGTCTCCGCAATCGCACGCGCATATAGTGCGTCCGGTCCGCGAAACTGGGCACGCCGACGCGGATCTCTCCTTCGCGGCTCCCCTCGATCTCAACGGCGAACTCCTTGCCACGCGCCGCATCGCGGATAAAGTCCCCAATCTCAGTGCTGCTGGACCAGCGCACGAACTTGCTCTTCTTCTCGGCGGCGCTGGGCTGCTCATGCCCGAGGCCGGAATACGTCTCGATGCCGCCCTCGCCGGGGCCTCCACGGAGAGACTTGGCGATGTTCTCGCCTTGGAGGGAATCTTCAAGATCGTCTTTGTTGATCTTGCCTGTCTTGACGAGTTTGCCGTCTACCATGTGCTCGTCGTTGCCTTTTTCAACTCCGGCCTGCACGTCATCTACTTTGTCGTGCTTCCCGTCCTCGCCCTCTTCCTCTTGCGCGGAGTCCTCGGCGCGGAACCAGACTTCGGGGATCTTGTCTTGGCCATCCTTGTTTTTAATCATTGGAAGCTCCGATTGTATTAGGCGCCCCAGGTAAGAGAGTGGCTGTTGGGGGTGAACGAGGAGAGCGAGCGGCTCAATGTCTTTCCGGTCGGAGTTCTTGTCGAGCGTGGTGAGGGGAAGTATGAGCTTGAGGAGTCGGGAGGGGGTAGTCAAAAGTTTCCCTGGGTTGTATATTAGTTCAGATCCATTATGAGACAGGTGATAAAGAGGATATATACCTTTGGTCATGGCACCAGCTCTCCGCAGCTTTCTCACTGGCGGGTTTTCCGGTCCTTCCCTATGCCATGGAGTTCTTGCCTGCTTCTCTTTTGCGCTTCCTATCTGCTCATCTAGATAGCCTTTACTGGCCGACTTGCTCTCTTTATCCCCTCCCTCCGCATCGTCATTTGCGAAACTGTCCTCTTCCTGAAGCTCCATGCCTTTCCTGTTGAGTTCTTTCGCCTGAGCCTTGTATTTATCTTTATTTGACTGCTCCTTCGACGGCTTCTCCTCGGATGCAAAGCTGCGGCTTGCGCATCCCAATGGCCTCCATCTCTGATCCCTTATATTGCGAATCGCTAGCCGGGGTAATGGCTCTGACGATGCGCGAAAGCTGCTCGCGACCCGTCGTTCAACGCTGTGATAGACATGGCCTTTGGGCAGGAAACGCGAGCACTTCATCGCGTTCGAGGGTGTTTCTTTTGCAGGGCGTTCAAGGGTCGAAGAGCATTTCCGTATAGGTGTAGAGCGCTAAATTGGATATTAATCAAGGCTGTTGTGACTGGCCAATTGATGCTGGGCCAGCTTGTTCCCAGATTGCATTGCGATGCCCGCATTACGTCATAAGCTGGGGTGACTGCGGGTTCATTAAGCTAAGCCTAAATAGTCTTGGAGTGGCATCGGGTTCTCAGTTCAACAACTTTACCAAAATAAAGAGCCCTAATCTCTCATTGCTGAAGACCTCAGCTATCAGCTTCAAGCGTCTATGTCGCCGCTCCTGGACGCTATTCCAGAGCCGGACCATCTTGTCGTACGATCCTGACGCGACCACCTTGCCGTCTAGCAAGAAAGCTACTGACCAAACTAGACCTGAATGGCGACCATTATATCTGTGACATACACATAGCTTGCTATTTACAATCCTACCCATTCCCCTATTATTGTGATCCGGTATATATGTATTAATGATTGGCTCAAGTTTGATAGATTAAAAGGTGTTATAGCCATTTTCCCACATGGCAAATTGATCAACACTCCCTGCATCGAGAGCAGCTTGGAAGAAGTCCTCGTAGCGGTCCTCTATAGACCACGATAGAGAGTCCCGTTGATATTCTCCTTGTGCTGGAGGGATGGGGGTCAGGGGTGGAAGCCCTTGATCTTGGGGATTGAACTGCGCTCCTGCGTTTTGCGACCCATGGCTATTTCGTCGAACGTGAACTTTCCCAAGGAGTGGAACCCTCAGTGTTAATTCCTGTAAACCAGACGGCTCGTCAGCTTGAAGTAACTTCTTCAAAGAGCGAATTGTCGAGGCCCCACGCATGGCGAAGTCAAACCCAACAGCCCTGCTGGACTTCTCCTCCATGATGTTGATGATTTGCGCAACTGCGCTATTAATCCGCGGGCTTAAACGATCTCGCAGGCTGTAGGACGTGAGAATAATAACAACTATAGCCGTGAATGCTTGTAAATCCAAGGCCTGGGAAATAAAGATGTTCGAAGGTAGCGCTTGACGTATAAATTGGTAACGTTCTACCGCAAATTCACATGCGTCTTTACAGGCCAGGCGGCTGTAAATATACTCATCGCGAGTGTCCCGTCGCATTGCAAAGGACAAATGAATTCTCATCTTGACACAGTAATGTAGAAACTGGACCACATGCTCAGATTGAAGCTTTCCGGAGCTAATCGCCCACCACGACTTTGGGACTTGTGAAACAAGCACATTGAGCTGTCTGTCGAGTTCCAGCGTCGATGCATATAGCTCAGCGCTCGATCCTTCATCTCGGTATTGGATTTTGGTGGAGATGTTCATTAATCTGATAAAGTAAGCCCGGGGTTGAATAACACCATCGACAACTATGGGCAGAGAAGATGACTGTTGGTATTGACTAGTACATGGGAGATTAATTATCATCCCACACAGGCCTTCGGCAGAACATAGCGATTCCCATATCTGGGCTCTCTGGAGCTGCGTCTCGTCGTTGTTTCGTCCACTAGTTTCGTTGGGCTGATACGCATCGGATGACCTAGGCAACCCCATAAGCTCTGCAATCGATATAAAATGCCGTAATTGGAGCCATCCCTTTTGGAAATTGCCATGGCTGATTTGGCTATATTTGCCGTTAGTTTTGTCTAGGGAGGATGTCAATAGCTCACAGTCGACAAAAATTTAAAGCCATTCCAAGGCCCGAGAGTGTGCATATCAATCCGTCATGAGATAGAATCGTGCTCTCCACTCTGTCAGACACTGCTCGGGAAAAGTTTAGGTGGCTGGCGTTTTCTTGTGGCGTCTCTTGAATAGCCATAGCAATGGTAACGAGCCATGAGCCAAGATAGATGGCGTCAACATCTGGCTTATGCATCTCGTCATACAGTTCGACCATTTCGAGTTCAGATTTGATTGCGAATGGCTGGGGAAGCAGGGCAACTATCAGTCCAAACCACTTAGATGCTGACCTGGCAACCTCGATAACCTCGTCTTTTTGCGGAATCAACTTCTGCAGCGCCTGCCTCGCTGCATCTAGTAAATGTACAGAGGCCTTTGCCTTGCGATCCTGCAGCTGTTCATTCTGTTGACGAGTATCTACACTTAGCCAGTCGTTTTGAAAGAGCGAACGAAGATGAGATGGTGGGTCTGCAGTGACGATTTCGTCTGAGACGCTTGAATTACCGTCGGAGTCATCATCCACCCTGTGACTTGGAGAGTGGGCGGGTTTCGGTATTTGAGTAGGCTGATGCCCAATACTCAGCTCAATATCATGAACGATCTTGCTCAGACCAGCAACTTGTGATTCCAATTGGGATATGCGATATCGTGACGACACTCTGTGTGCGTTTCGAGGTCGAGAACTGTATATCTGTGCAATACAGTTCGATCCTCGTTCTTCACACCTCCGGCACGTTGGGGCATCCTCAGGGCTGCGAATGCAACGGACTTTACGGCGTCTACCTGTTTTTATGCATCAGAATAGGCGGTGGTCCAACTGAGTTACACCACCGCGTGGTCTCTCCACTTACACTCGGTACAACTTATAGTCCCTTTCCGACATTTCGCCGGCGTTCGATCCTCCGACATAGTTGCATCTGTCAAATATTCCGATTTGTATCTACAGTAAGGCAGAAACAAGGACGAACGTCGGACAATGGACGGACGACGAATTATGAGAGGTTCGATCCGCGCGTCGGCACGGACGAGTCTCGGCTCCGCGGCTCCATGTTTCGTCCGCCGGGGACCCGCCAGCCCAGAAAATGTGGGAAGAGCTGGCTATTAGGCATTTTGATTGGTCTCCTTTGACGGTCTGCCATCAACTCCGGGCGCCGATACCCACGAGGCAGCTCAAGGTCTTTCACTTTCGTTGCCCATATAATAAATGATTCCCTCATGATGTGGAAGGATGGGTTGTCTATCCGCGGGATTGTGCGTCGCATTCGTTGACTTGTTGCCATAAAGACAACTTGGCTAGTTAAGTCAAAATTATACGAGCACTCAAATTATACATACAATGTCTCACATTTCTCAAAGGTCCGGAGGTCCATATCCTTCAACCAATGCTGGAATCGGTGGCCTGCCAACAATCATTCCCGATATTCCAATATGCGCTGTCTTCATAGTCCTCTATGCGAGCTTCGCCGCGACGAACATGTCAATTTTTCAAATCAACCGTCGGAGAGGCCACAAGTTCTTACTATCAGGGCTGATGTTCGGCTTCTGTATGGCCAGGATAGCAACTCTCGTCCTCCGCATCGCATGGGCAAACAGATCGTCTAATATTCGACTCGCAATAGCGGCTCAAATCTTCGTCAATGCCGGGGTTTTATTGGCCTACATCATCAACTTGATTCTAGCACAGCGCATCTTGCGAGCAATACAACCCCGAATCGGTTGGAATCCAGTTGTGAGAGCCACTTACAAGGCCTTATACATAGCCATTGGCGGCGCCCTTATCATGGTTATTGTATCTGTGGTGCTCTCCCTCTACACACTGGATACGCATATCAGGTCTATCTGCCGAGACATCCAGCTAGCCGCCATCACGTACCTCTTCGTCTTTACGTGCCTTCCGATTATTCACGTTGGAGCCGCCGTCTTATTACCAAAATCAAAAGATGCCGAGACATTTGGAGAGGGTAGCATGAGGAGCAAGTTGATAATCGTCACAGCGTCGGCGTCTCTGTGCATACTCATATCAGGATTCAAAACTGGAACAACATGGAGTCCTGCGCGACCGATCAGAAATCCAGCCTGGTTTGATTCAAAGGCCTGCTTTTACGTCTTTAACTTTGTGTGCGAGATACTTATTCTCGGCGTCTTGACATTCTCTCGAATCGACAAACGATTCTTTGTCCCGAATGGATGCAACCAAGCCGGTGACTACACCAAATTAAGAGAGCAGGGTTCGACGGAGCCAAAAAACGATTCATCCTTGGCCCTTCAAAAGATGATATGAATACTACAGACTTCGGAAGCTGGTCAACCTCGCTGGAACCACCTATCTTCTAAAAGCTCTTGGGCAGTCGGCTGGTCTCTTGGGTCGAATTTTATCACCTTAAGCATAAACCCATTATCCCCTATACAAATATCTCAGGTGGCTGTGCGATGGAAAGGCGGTTTGAGGATGCTAGCTGGACTCCCACTTGGAGTTAGGAATGGCAAGACGGATGAAGAATTCGTCCTTATCATTAATGTACTTTTATATTCTATCCTACATAATAACAAAAACGCTAAGATGTAAAGGAATTCAGGTAACCTTCAACGCACATAACTCGTATCATTCTTGACTGTAGTGGTAACTCTGACACTATTGTCTCGATCCACGTCCGATCGCACGAGAAGATCATCATCACTACCCGTTAGCTGGCTGTCTTTTCCTCCACGAATAGTAGTCTCGCTGGCAGCCTGTTGATACGGATTCGTATTCCCTATGCCGCTGCCATCTTTTACCCCTTTATGGCTATGTCCTAATCTCCCACTTAGTGCGATCGAGTTGCCATTTATCGTGCTCTTGCTCCTGCTCTCGTGGGAGTTTGTGAACTTGGCGAATATACTGCCAAAGAGAGGTTTTAGAGCCGGGACAGATAGAGCAATCATCGTGGCGCCAATCTCAGCGGATTCGATTGCCAACATCGGCCCATATGGCCAGGAGATATCGATGGCGACTAAGCCCTCCAAAACAAGGTATAACCGAACACAAGATATCACAATGACACTGCAGAAAGTCAGTACGCACAAAAGTGATGACGGGAGACGAACATACAGTACACCGGGAAATAAGACTAAACTCAATTTAAACTTCCTCATACGACTGGCCTTAAACATACTAACTAAGGCGGCTGGAATCGCAAATACTACCAAGTCGCTCACAAGACTAATGCTTGAGTTCGTGATGTAGACGACGCCCCAGGGCATGCATTTGAACTTGTTGAGCTCGGGTTGCCAACCGTACGGCCATAAGCCGGTGGCGGGCAGACAGTGGAAGATGATGAGGAACATTTGCGGGATGTAGGCAACAGTCATAAAGACGAAGGCGGCCTTGACGCAGAGCAGAAGGGTGTTGTGTCGGTAGCACAGGCGCCTGTAGAAGACGAGACCAGAGACGCGGCACACGTAGAGAGCAGTCGTGTATATGAGATGTGCAACAAAATCGTACACCTGTGTTTTATTGGTGACGTCGTTTGGCATGACATATTGAATATATTCAATATGTCGGCCAGACTCCATTTTGAGAAGTTTTATGCTGAGACCGACAAAGGTTATGTAGATGGCCTGTTGGGGTGTAAGAATAAAGTCACAGCATGATAGGGTTATAACGTACAGCAGTAAATATAATTAGAGAGTCATCGAGTCCGAATGACGAGAGCGAGACGAAGACGCGCGCATACAGACGAGCAGAGACAATCAAGAGAGCCAGGACCGCAACGGCCAGTATTCCGCCAATTGAGCCAGCATCTCTATTTTCCATGAGATAGTCAGCCGTGATACCATCTGGTACTTTCCCAGCCGCAATTGCGGTGGTGATGGCGGGCTCGATCATGTTGTCCCATTAACAACGACGACGACGACGGCGGCGGCGGCGACACTATGAGCGTGTAATTGGGAATTAAAGTAGAAAACTAAGGAAACACAAGATCATAGACAGGCACGTCGCAACCTTAAACAAGTACCAAGACTAGCCTGAGGGTTCCATGTTGAGCCATGCCCATCCGCATAGACCCTCTCGTTCAAACAACTGGTAGTCTGGTACAGCTTCCTGTTGGCTCAGGCCTGCACTTACGATTACCATTACAGTACAGCGCCAGAAGTATTTGTACAGGTCTGTCTGTGCTTTATCCCATACAAAAAGACACTCGTTTACTGCAATTTGCGCACAGGCCTATACGAAATACTTTTGGCGACGTACTGCAGTGATTGCTTAGTGCTCAAACTCTTCGATGGGCTCTACCGCCAGCCCCTCAGAACATGGCGTTGCAGGTACGCAGGGATGCATGTTTAGAATTATACTTGGATTGTTCTGTACTCTGTATAATAACACTAGATATATGCATCTAATCGTGTGAAAAAATATGCAATTCGTGATAAAGCAACAGTCCAGAGGACAAGAAATGTGACCTAACACCCTCGTTCGTTGATGTCAGTGAAACTACTAGAGAAGGT
>JPJV01002013.1:0-15220 GCA_000750745.1 Pseudogymnoascus sp. VKM F-4281 (FW-2241)
ATCAGTGTAAGGGCTAATGAACCGCACTGATAGTGCAGCTGCACTATCAGTGTGAACTGCACGCACTACACTATTTACATCCCTGTAAAAGGTAGAGGTGTTTAATGTTATTGCATAAGAGTACCTTAAACTTCTACACGTAGGCTAGAATAAGGTATAGCCTATTATTAGGTAGAAGTACTATAGAATAAAGCTAGAGATCTCTAGGCTGCGCCCCTTTTTCGCTATAATAACAGCATTAGCTAATGCACGTCCCCTATTCTGCCCTTACCCGTAATCGCTACTACGCCACCCCTATGCCTACTAGCACTGTCGCCTATTTAACTATAATACTATAAACTCCTATACAGGGAGGGGGCTAGCCAATGCGTTGTTGCAGCTTATTTTATTTGTCCTGGCTACTACTAATCTTTTGCTATAATACTACAAATAGCCTAATCACACGCTACCCCAAGAAGTGTAGGTTTCTGTTATAAGCTCCTTACTATATACTATATCTAGAGGAGGGCGGAGGGAGGTATGTAGGTAGCTGCCTGTCCCCTCACATCTACTAAGAGGCACCCTTGTAATTCTGCCTTATAGGAATTGTTAGGGAGAAGATTTACAACTAATCTCTACATTGTTTTAGACTTGTAATAGGAACGTGTCTTAACACCGACTACTACTGCTCTCTGCCCCTATAACCCCCCCTTTATATCCTCTATATATAATCATGTAGCTAGCTAGGTCATAGGGGCTACATGCCTTACTTTGTAGTCTAAGGAGCAGTTCTGTTAGCTTATTACTGCTGTCACTCACGGGCATATTTAGCAACTAGACCTGGGATTTGAGCCATAGTTGAATCTGCAACTGAGACGTAGTCTCAGTTTCGGAATGACGACGATTTACACTACGCTAACGTCGTCAATGGGTTCTTTAATATAATAAGCATCCTGAAAATGGGCTAGGGAGTCTGAAGTGTTCATAGGTGGTACGTGACATAGGAACTGCCTAGAATTGCTCTAGGAGTCCAGTCCTTAGGATTATCTTAGCTGCTTGTATTGCCATTGACGAGCTATAGAGAATGCGCTCGATGTCAACGCATGGAAGCTTGCCTCTAGTGTCGCTCGTCGGCCCTGTTTCTACATTTCAGGAGGACGTGTCGCACTGTCTGGCGCCTAATGCCGCATTGGCATTTATCTGTGTCGGCCTTGTTGATGGCCTAGAGGTAGGTGCGTAGGCTGATCGCAGGTGAGGTCGAGGGTAAGGATGAGTTTAGGAAAAGTGTGGATATAGGAGATGGAGAGGAGGAGCGGGAGCAGCAGCGGCGCAACAGCGAGGAAATGGAGGATGTGTTCGCTAGCTCGTCGTTTGATTATAGCGCAGTTCAAGCTTGGATCTGATCACATATACATCCGTAACATATGTAGAATGAAGTCAGGACGTAAAGGTTATGCAGGGGTCTCGAAATGTACTTGTAGGGTATCTATTAAAGTTGCTTATGCCTGCTTACCCCGCGGTGGCCCGTGCGCCACTGCTCTTGCCCGATAACCCAACAACATGGCTACAATGACGAAATAAATTCTTGTCAGTTGAGCATCCGTTATTGACTGTTTATTTCTGCCCCCCCAAAACAACAGGTCGTATGAATGAGCGGGCTTTACCACAGCGCAAGTTCAGGGTAGGCGCGCAACTCCTGCCTCCCACCATGGCGACATGTCGTTAACTGAGGACCAACTGTTCGCCATCTCAGTCGCGGAGCGCGTCAGCTCGACGCTCTCGCTCATCTGTGCCAACACCGCCGTGCTGACATTCATATCTAAGAAAGCCTTTCGTACGGCCATCAACCGCCTAATTTTCTACGCGCTGTGTGGGAATATAGCGGTTAATATAGCGACTCTCATTGCGCGATCGGGGCCGCAACACCCGGAGAGTTCTCTGTGTTCTTTCCAGGCATTTCTGCTTCAGTGGTTCGTATCTGAACATATAAATCATATATCGATCAGTAACATCAAACTAATTGTAAGGGTGCACCAAGGTTCTTCCCTGCGGATGCACTATGGGCTCTCTGCATAGCGTGGAATGTCTATTTGAGATTCTTCTACCAATACGACTCTGAACAGCTCCAGCGGCTAGAGTTGGAGATACTTGCTCCTTTGCTATTTCCTGCCGTTCATCCCAGCTCTGACTCTCCTTTTCATACAAACACCGAATAGGGGAAAGGTTTATGGCAGTGCGGTTGTAAGTTCACCGATCCCAACAACAGATAGATATCCGCTTATACATCTTGATCGTCCTCAGTTCGAGTGTTGGATTGCCCTGCCATGGAATACACTGCGGATTGCTGTACTCTATGGTCCAGTCTGGCTCGTTATCGTCGTCATATTTGCCATCTACATTCGCGTGGGTCTGTATATTTATTCCCACCTCAAGCATTTGCGAGCACTAGGAATGACTAGTGATTGGACAGAGGATGTAAATCGGATGGCGGATTCTACCAACGTGGGCAGCAGACATTCAAGTGAGCTTACTAGAGTAAGCTCCGATTCAAGCATGGCAGCTTGGGCATATGCGAGATACAGCTTTCTTTTTTTTATTGCGTTGGTTGTAACATGGGTTGGACAAATTCTTTGTTAGGATCTTTCCCTATGACTAACGAGGTGTCGCAGGTCCCATCTACAATAAATCGTCTATCCACACTTATCGATCCCAAATACGTATCTTTAGGTTTGAACTATGCAGCGGCTACTGTTATTCCGCTGCAAGGGTTCTGGAACAGTGTTATCTATTTCACTATCTCCCGGCGAGAGTTCAAATCTCTTTTCGAACATCACCGCGACAACAGTCTAGAGCAACGATAGAAAATCTTGGGAGTGACATGATGACCGTATAGTTAAGACCAGAAAATGCCCCACAATTATTATCGAGTGGTTAAACGCGGCCGACTTGGAGTGGAAAAATGTCGCAATTCCACTAGTACGTGAACCCAGAGCCTTGAATTGTCATCATCTCACGGGGATACTCACTGGGCGCGTACTGGTAAGCATATCCCGCAGCTGCTGCAGTTTATAGTGCAGGCCCTTCTCGAGGGGAAAATGGCCCCGCCGAGCTTGCAGACGATATAGACAATGCATGTTTGTGCTTCGGGACGCTGTCAGCGTCCTGGGGTCGCGGCAGACTTGAAGATGGAGCCCGCGCGCTTGCGCTTCCCGAAGACCTTCATGTTAACCTCCGACTGTACGACCCGCTATTTGAACTTGTCGATCGTATTTTTGACGTGCGCCACGTCATCTGACAGCTTGCGCTCCGCGCCGTGGGCGCAGCTTGACCTTGCAGTATGCCACCTCGGTGGAGCTGGAGACGGCATGAGACGAGCTTTGGCCTAGGCCCATCATTTTGGCGCAGAAGCGTACGCGGATACCCTTGGCACCCTTGGATTGGCTAAAGTCCATGGAGAGGAAGTTGATCTGTTCTCGAGCTGTAACATATACGAAGATTGATCGGACGTATCTCCGTGATGGGATAGATGTGTATCTAGGGGTCGTGCGTTCAACAAATGAGCAGAGGTTGACAAATCTCGAGAGGGGAAGGTAATTCTAGCACAATCGGAGACACCTCCGGTCACAATATTTCGACACATCCGCACTTGACAATACCGAATCGTGAACTCCTCGAAGCGCGCTATTGCTCGGGTCAACAACCTGTTGCATATTCCGGTTCTGTACGGTAGCAATTGGGTGATGACCGACTGAATGTCTAGCTAGAGTAGTTTCTACGTACACTATAGAACTGCTCTGATTCATGTTCTCCATCCTGTAGGCCACCGACTCAGCTCGTCAGCTGAGCGTTTAGGGCCTTTAATGCGGGTTTGGGGTTGTAGAACTCAACACAGTTCATGCTCACGGTAGCCATGCTGAGACAGAGTAGGACACTGAGTGGGAGGATGGTCTTCAGAACGAGTCTCTCGAGCGGAATGAAGGAGCGGCCACGGCACTAGTGAATCAGACTAATAACAATACGTTGTGCACCGTAGGCGAGAAATTGAGCAACATGATGGGGAGTAGAAAATAGCTGAGGCCGTCTTCGTGTTGATTTTGGAGGTTCCTGAGAATTATGTGTGTGGGTATATCCGTAGTCTTGCCTTCAAACTGAAACTTCAATCTTGGCCTTCCACAACGACCAATCCAAGGCAATCGCAACTTTAAAAAACGCCGGCTAGCCAGAATGCCGCGGACATGCCGACACTGCTTCGACTAAGCCACCCTCCGAGATGCCACAAACGATCAATGTGATTGCGGAAGCAACACGTCTATTCCTCTTAATGTTGTCCTTTGCCAGCATATATGGATCGCTCACCAGGTCGCAAAACAGACTCGTAACTACTGTCGTGGGCATCCCGTCAAGCTCAAGGATCCTGCTCGCTACGGTTTGTCCTCCGCTTTGGAATGGTAAGAAGCAGATAGGTAGTAATTCAATAAAGCAGACATCGGCGGGGTCAACCTCGCGGTAACCGGAAGGCGAGGGTACGACATGTCGCTGCACAATGACGGCAGCGACGGAAGTTAAAGCCTGGACGACGAAGGAGGCGGCGAGTGTTAATCGGCGATGAGGGTGAATACGTCTCGATCGTGAGAAAAAGTAACAGCCGATCAAGGAGAAGATAATTGCCACGAGGGATTTGAGCAAACTATACGGTTGGGAGACTGTTTGGTTAGAAGCACCGAGGGCGAGGTTTATCGCGTTACCTGGTGGAGAGTTAGAGGGTTCATGATGCAGGGGATAAGACGCTGTCATACCGGTCCGAGGAATATCGAAATAAGGGTAGCAACAGACTCTGAATGGGTTAATGACTGCGGCTTGGACGACTTGTCTGACAACTCGCTCGCACCGCAGGTTATTTGCCGGTATCTTTATCTCAAGGCAAGTTAGTACGATTCTTCTATCAAGGTAGCATCGTACTTCTATCAAAGTAGCTGCGCTGGCTTATTTAGGTAAGTACATACCATAGCAACAGTTAACTATGTGATGTGGGTATTACATAGTTGCTATGCGGCTAGTAAAAGCTGCCCGTATCCCTAGCAATTGCCATTAGATACTACCATAGGATAGGCGTTGATTGTTAGCACACTTGTCCACTCCACGGAAGAATCCTTTGTCACTGCGGTCGTGCCACAATTCTAGCCACTCGTCGCAGCTTCGCAAGCATACCCTTCTTTCTGCAGGTTGAAATACATCTCGTTGAATCTATAAGCCTTTAGAGCCATGCACAAAAGTCAACGTAACGTAAGACTTAGACACGATGCTACTGATGTCATGCAAGACTTCGAGTTATTACCCATCATGATAGCAAGATCTACTCACCGACTCTATAAAGCACACCCCATCCCTCCCCGAGTCCCAAATTCTGCGTTCTCCAAAGAACTGTCAAGAAACAGTGAACCTGCTACTATACAATCACACGATCATCATTTCGAAACGCTCTCATCATGACCACAGGAGCCAACCAGGTTGTTTTCCGTTAGTTTAACAACACGCAGATCAGGTGAGACGTAACTAATTCATGATCTAGGTACTGCTGCTAGGGCCGTCAATGATGACAATCATTTGAGGGTGTACACCCAGGATATCAGCGGAGGTATTCGCGAGAGTATCTTTGAGAACGGATGGTAGAACGGGAGGATTATCACTGGCTGCAAGCTCGGCTCTCCCATTGCCGCTACATCTAACGCATTGTCAAGTGTACGGCTCATACTCAGTGAGCTTACAAAAGCTGCTAACATCATTCCAGACGCGCGTGTACTCAGTCTCCAACAACAATACGTTGCAGGAGGAAGCCCACGATGCGAACACCGGGTGGTATGACGGTTCTCTGACCGGAAACAACTTCGCAGTTGCGCCCTACACCAGACTGGGAGCCACTTACCTTGCGGGAACTAATTCTCAGTCGATTCGAGTCTATGCTCAGCTGAGCGATAACTCAATCCAAGAGTACGGGTGGGAAAGTACGTAATTGCGCCAGTTTTTTTAATAGTGCTCCATGATAACATTATACTATTCAGCCAGTGCAAACAAATGGCACGAGTTCAATAACCTTGGTCAAGCACTGCCCGGTACAGCAATTGCTGCAACTTCCTTTACGATTCCTAATCAGGAAATTCGGTCATTTTTCTAATCCCTTCTGCCGATATAGACTAAAATGACTAACGAAGCCATAGTGTGTATTTTCAAGACCCCTAGAACAACTTGGTTGAAATGTGCCATGGTACGAACTGAGGATGGGCTCCCGGCAGCTTCTCGGTCTCCAATGCCCTTCCTCGGACCGCTCTTGCTGTCACCGTTACGGAGAGTGGCAGCATTCATGTCTATTACATCGGCTCTGAGGATCGCATTTTAGAGCAAGTCCATGACGCGAACTCGGGTTGGTACGCGGGCGCATTCGCCCAGTCTTGTATCCCTAGCAGTCAGGCTACTGCAATCAATTGGGGCACTGGAAATGGGTTGAACTTGCGCGTTTATCTGCAGGAAGGAGTAGACGTGTCTGGGGTATCGGAATTTGTCTGGAATAACGGCTACTGGAGCCTCGGAGCGAAGGCAATTCCAACCTGCCTAAGGCTTCAATGGGCGAAGCCCTCCTCTACTATTGTAGTTGAACAAGGTATATGGGAAGTTAATGTCAGTTACACGTAGTTAGTTACACGTAGTCTTTATTTTCTAATGGCTCCTCACGCGAGACTTCACATCTTATCTTTGGTGATACTATTCAAGTTAATGGCAAATATGGCGTCTCGCTTGGAGTACTGTCATTCACGGAGAGCACGAACATTATTCTTAAAATTGTAATTCACCAACCCGGAACATTTCGAGCAAGGGTTTGCCTTCAAGCTAAGGTAGGGGGTAGATGTGTTATTATAGCATAATGCGACAAAAGCCTACTATAGGACACGTTTGGCAGGAAGGGACAGTGTGGTGTAATATATAGGGGCTAGCGAATTAGCAGGTAGGATGTAGGCATTACACTACACGGCTAGTGAAGCCTCTTAGGTTCTAGTGATGAAACTTATGATTTAATATAATGAAACTTACAATTCGATAGAGTAGGGTTATATAATAAGCGTAGGTGTAAGAAAGTTAGGAGGGAGGAGTAATAGTACAGAGGGGTCGAGTTAGAGGGAGGGAGTAGCCCTTTTATAGAACTCGAAAGTAGTAGCAAGCCTATATACGCGTGTTGTCTAATTAGGCAGGCGCTAAACCACACGTAACATACCTCGCGACTAAGATAATAATAATTTTTCAAATATCAACTCCTATAGTCTAGGTACCTATTCGAAACCCTACACAAGACCGCGCCTCCCTATATACTCCTATACCTATACGCCTTTTACATCGCGACGCCCTCGGATCGCTCTCCCAACCCAAGCGCCCGAGCCTGAGCGTCTAGATCCGCAATCTCCCTCGTAATCTTGTCCAAGCAGCCCGACGCCGCGGCAACGAAACCAAGATATGGCCTGCTCGGGCTGAGAACGCGCGACAGGTACTCTGGATGGTACTGCACGCCGACGAACCAAGGGTGATCCTTGATCTCCACAATCTCCATACGCTCCCCCTTGTCATCCTTGCCGACAAACGTCAGGCCGCCAGCCGCAAGGCGCTCCACGTATTCGGGGTTGACCTCGTATCTGTGGCGATGGCGCTCGCGAATCTCTGTGCGGTCGCCGTAAAGCTTGCGCAGACGCGACCACTCCGAGCCGGGCTGGAATATCGTTGGGCGGATACCGAGGCGCATGGTTCCACCCATGGCGGAGCGGTCGACCTCGGGCATGAAGAGGACGATGGGGTTTTCGCACTGCTCGGAGAGCTCCGTGGACGAGGCACCCTCGAGACCGCACACATGGCGCGCATACTCGATGACGGCCAACTGCATGCCGAGACAGATACCGAGGTAGGGAACGGATTGAGTGCGAGCCCATTGGGCCGCTTTGATCATGCCCTCAGTGCCGCGGATGCCGAACCCACCGGGAACGAGAATACCATCCGCAGTGCAGACCTGGTGCCAGGCAGCATGGAAGCCTGCGGGTCGTGCAGTCTTGGCATCATCCTCCAAATCAGAAGCGTCAACCCACTGGAGTTGGAGCTTCTTGTGGCAGCGCATGGCCGAGTGCTCGAGAGACTTGATGACGGAGAGGTATGAATCGTGGAGGTTGGTGTATTTTCCGACCAGGGCGATGGTGACAGTCTCAAAGAGGCGGTCCTGCGACGTCGTGAGCGTCTTCCATTCTGCCCAGGTGCGCTGACCGCGCCCGATGAGATGCTCCGACTTGGGCACGGCATCGAGTTTGAGGATGTCGCGGACGGTCGTGATGAGGCCCTGCTTCTCCAGGAGCAGGGGAACGTGGTAGGTGGAAGCCACGTTATGAACTGCAATGACCTGCTCAGGCTCGACCTGGCAGAACATGGCGATTTTGTTTGTCGTCGCCTTCTCGAGCGGGACGTCACATCGGCATGCAATCTGACGTTGTTAGCCTGCACCTACCCCAGCCACAAAGGCACACTTACCAAGTCCGGGCTCAGCCCAGCGCTTCTCGCATCCTTAATCGCCGCCTGAGTTGGCTTCGTCTTCTGTTCTCCTTGGATGACCGGCACAAGCGAAACGTGGATCTGGAGAAAGTTGTCCTTTCCTGCCCTGCGTCTCAGCTGACGCATCGCCTCAATAAAAGGCGCGCTCTCGATATCTCCCACGGTCCCGCCCAACTCAATGATGCACACATCCGGTGCCTCGTTCGTATCGTCGACAGGGACGCGTGCGACGCGCTCAATCCAGTCTTGGATCGCGTCTGTCAGGTGCGGGACGACCTGAACCGTACGTCCAAGGTAGTCACCGCGACGCTCGCGCTCAATGACGTGTTGGTAGATCTTTCCCGTCGTGATGTTGTTCTCGCGCGTCAGCGTAATGTTGAGGTAGCGCTCGTAGTTTCCAAGGTCGAGATCGACCTCGCCGCCATCGTCCAAGACGAAAACTTCACCGTGCCTGGGGGATATCGGTCAGCTTGACTCTAGAGGTCAGACAAGGGCACAACTTACTCCGTGGGTGCCATGGTTCCGGCATCAACGTTCATGTAGGGATCGATCTTTATGCTCGTAACCTTGAGCCCAATAGTCTTGAGCAACAACCCGGTGGAAGAGGCTGAACCAAAGCGCAATCAGCCTGCTATTCCCTCACGCCACAGCCGCAGATGCGCAATAGAACTCACCAATGACGCCCTTTCCAATCCCGGAGATGACTCCTATAAACACCATGTCAGCAAAGTTCGCCCTCAAAAATCCTTTTCGTCGTGCAATGGCGGGGACTCTCATGATCTTCTCATGACAAGACGGAGTCTCGCGAAGCCACAACTCAAAATAAAAAAGGGTTGACACGTACCTCCAGATACCAAAACATACTTCATCGTTCTGGCAGGTATTAATTTCGTAGCAATGCCCGTTCCTAGCTCCTGGCTGAGGGGGGGAGGAGGGAAAGGAAGGGAGAAGGCCTCACCCGCTTCTCAGATATTTTGTTTTCTGGTGGGGCGCGACTTAAGGCAGCCGCTAATCCCTATCGGATGAGAAGGCTGCCTTTCAGCCTTGAAGTATATCATGTGATGTTCTCGTTCACCGATTCCGATCGGAGTAGGAATTTATCTTATCGGGATTTTTGGAATTCACTTATCGCGCACAAGTCCGAGCTTCGCCTACTCCCCCACCAAACCCCTCCATTCCTCCACAACAACAACCACATTGTCCATTCGAAATCAAGACATCATGGCTGACAACGAAGCAGGCCTCCAGGCCCAGATCGTCGAGATGCAGCAAAAACTCGACCAGCTGAAGGCCACGGCCACCTCATCAAACTATGATGCCTACCAGACCTCATTGACTGGGCGCTACTGCAGTCCCGAAATGTCAAAACTCTTCAGCCAACGTTCCCGTCACTCAACGTGGCGCAAACTTTGGCTATACCTCGCCGAGAGCGAACATGAGATCGGCATCGAGACTATTACGCCGGAAGCCCTAGAACAGATGAGGGCACACCTCGAATTGACCGACGCTGACTTTGAGGTCGCGCGGGTGGAAGAGAAGAAGCGCCGACACGATGTCATGGCCCATGTCCATGCCTTTGGGGCTGTGGCTCCGGCAGCAGCTGGAATCATTCATTACGGAGTAAGTCTTTTGAGGGGAAATATTTATACCACTGTGTTTGTCATGTTCTGGACGTTTCTCCGTTTGTGTTTCCAACACAGATCATTTGCTGACTATCATTTTCAACAGGCAACAAGCTGCTACGTCACTGATAATACAGAGCTGATGCTCATGCGGGACGGTATTGACCTGCTGCTCCCAAAATTGGCAAAGGTTATTTGGAACTTGGCGCAGTTCGCTATGCAGTGGAAGTCAGAGCCAACCCTGGCATACACTCATCTACAGCCTGGTTCGTACAAGGCATCTCGGAAGATTCTCAAAGTACCTACTGACAACTATTATAGCCCAATTAATCACTGTTGGAAAGCGTGCTGCGCAGTGGGCACAGGACCTTATGTTTGATTTGGAAAACATAGAGCATGTTCGAAATGAACTCAAGTTCAGAGGTACGTCAATCAAGTTCACCTCCCAGGGTTACGTATATTCCTGAGAATTAAAAAGATAAATCTTTACAAACAATACCTGATAATAATCTTCAACAGGTGCTCAGGGAACTACTGGCACACAGGCATCGTTTATGGAAATCTTTGGTGACGACACGGCAAAGTGCGACAAGCTTAACGAGCTACTCTGCAAGAAGGCTGGATTCTCCCAGTGCTATGATGTCTCAACCCAAACATATACGCGCAAGGTTGACCTGATCGTTGCCAATGCCATTGCAGGTCTCGGATCCACCGCCCAAAAGATTGCCGGTGATATTCGTCATCTTGCAACATTCAAGGAGATTGAGGAACCATTTGAAAAGGACCAAAGTAAGAAACTACCAAAAAAAATAAGAAGTCAGAGTTAACATCCGTAGTTGGATCATCCGCCATGTCTTACAAGCGCAACCCAATGCGATCCGAAAGGATATACAGTCTCGCTCGCGAGCTGATGTCGAAGCCAGCAAGCTTCGCCGCTACTCACTCTGATCAGTGGATGGAGCGCTCATTGGACGATTCCGCCATCCGCCGCATGGATATCCCGGAGACATTCCTTCTTGCAGATGCAATCCTCATTGGCCTCGATAACGTATCAAACGGATTGGTCGTGTACCCCAACCGCGTCAACGCCCGCGTTCAGGAGGAGCTCCCATTCATGATTACCGAGAGCATCATCATGAAGCTGGTTGCGATGGGAGAGTCGAGGCAGGAAGCTCACGAGCAGATCCGTGTCCTGTCCCACCAAGCTGGCCGTTCTGTAAAGAATGACGGCAAGCAAAATGACTTGGTCGCCAGGATCAAAGCTACAGAGTTCTTCAAGCCTATCTGGGCCGGACTCGACGACATGCTCAAGGCGGAACTGTATACCGGTCGCAGTGCTGAAATTGTCGAACGCTTCTGTGCGGAGGGAGGTGTATTGGACCAGAAGATTAAGCCATACAAGGCATTCATCGAGAAGGCAACGACTGCAGAGCTCAATGTCTGATTTCTTCTCGATATACCCCACCCAACTACCTCGGTAGTTTTATGAGTGGTGAGCTATCAACCTTTCAAGGAAAAATTAGCAATCATGCGTATCCGAGGTAGGAAGAGACGGGCAGTTCTCAATATTCATGCCTCTATATAATTGGCCATATAGTGGTAATTGGAAAAATACTACAACTTCCTTCACCTCTACCAAACAAATAATCACTCGGGGTGCAATAAACTAATGAACTAGTATATTTACCATCCCATTTCCCACATGGGGTCAAAACGAGATATCCTACCCACAAACGTCACTCAGACCAAGCCCTATGCACTACTCTACTTCAAAGCACCGTATCCGATGGCATAAGGCCACGATATTTATACACATCTCTCTGGTTCGCCCACTCCCTTAACTTATCAATATCCGTACATTGATGCACCCCGCCCCACCCGGGGTGCCCTGTATCCCCCTCTAGACTTGTGTCCGCATTACATAGTATCGCCTGGCGGATTAAGTCAAAGCAGTGCACGGAGTGAAACGCAACCTCGTCCGACGGCGACTTGTCTGTGAAAGCGGTTTGGAAAGCCACCGCGAGGTATGACTTGGTGACGTTAGCTGGGGTTCATCAAGAGGAAAGGGGTGTACACACCAGACAGTGCAGTTGATGAAATACAGAGAGCATGTACGCCGGCTCCGTGTGCGTGCTGTTGACGTTCAACTCATACCCTTTCCCTAGCCCATACTTCTGCGCATCCTCAATCTTGACATATCCTCTCCCATCTACCATCATTAGCACAAATTCGGGTAGTTGAAACGGAAAAAAAGGACATACCAGCGCTCAACTCAATCCAGTTATGCAGCGTCTCCAGCGCCGTCTTCTCGGTCGCGAACATCCCATCATGAAGGTAGCGCTCATCAGGCTGAAACGTCACTGTCTTCTTCGGCCCTGCGACTTGTCAGTTCCGAATTCTCCCCAAACTCCCATATCCAGAGAATAAGTAGGAATACATACACGTCGGCACTGGCGACGGCTTCTCTTCAACCTCCTTCCCCCGCTGCCAACCCCGAACAAGCAGCACCACAATCGCAACCGCCATCATAACCTCCGCCAGAAGTCTCACCCACACCGCCCACTTTCTTTTCCTTGGCTCATCTTCGACCACCTTCATTTTCAATAACACATCTTCGCTCGACTCTCCCGCCAGAAATGGGCGTTGCGCCTCCGCATCAAGCCCGCGCTTATCTGCCATCGCTCGTTCTCGTCTTGATTGCAACTCAGAACTTCCAATAGACAAGTGTTACGAGTCAGGACAACGAACTCTGTATCCTGAGCGATACATCCATGGTCTACGAATGCTCATCGCAACGTGTCGTTGAAGTCCACCATCATCAGACTAGCCAAAATGCCGGTCCACAACTGCCGGGTAATCGACCAACCCGGCTTTAGCCTGTATATAGCCAACCCTCCGACACCGATATTAATCGCGACGCAGCGCATACGGTATGGCGGATTTAGGGCCAGTGCCTAAATTGATCGCTGTTTAGGAATGCCTGTATATCTGGGGCGCGGGTGCGGGCGGTGGATCATGCGTTTTGGGTTTGGGTGGCGGCGGCTCACCCATATTGAAGAGAGCGGTTGATCGCTTGGGTTGGACATTGCAGATGGAAGTGTTTGGTGGCTCCCACTGCGGTTTCGAGGGAACAGTACCGATATTAATGAGTTCACCGTTTCCGGTTGTGGTTGTGGTTGTGGTAGAGAAAGGGAGTATCATGATAGTCACAGCCACAGAAATGATTTGTTTAATCATATCTCATCCAGAATTCTCAAGTCTATATACACCATCTCCAACCCCTCCAATCCACTCTACCCGCGGCTATCTCTTTCGGCCTGCATGCGACATATCCCTAAATAAATGCATGATTACATATCCCTCCACCTCCTTCCCGCTAGAACAGAAGAAAGGTGTTGTACCCTACTTGAACCCCCCTCCCCTCATTTCTTTCTTGAACTGCGTATCCCATTTGCCATGTGTCAAACACTTTATACCCTCCCACCCCCAACGCCTCCCAAAAACGATTGAAACGTACGGACAAAACAAATGATGCCTCTCCAGAGAGAATAACATTACGAAAAAGTCAAACCCCGGGTCTGTACAACCCCCTGAAAAGCAGTTGTAACCACCATTCCCCACTCCGAGTTGCATAGAAGCCGCCCATTGTCATCACTTTCTCAACAACAAAACCTCACATCATCTCTTACTTCCTGTCCCTTCATCCTCGCTTTCCCCACCCCTCTCTCCAATCTTCTCAATCCCCTTCTTCACCGAGATCAAGCACCCTTGCTCCTTCAACCGTCGTGTCAACGCCGTACTCGCCTGCATCCCCGGGAAATCCTTCGCTGCAAACACCGTCACCACCCCACTCGTCACGCTCGCACTAAATGGCACCCTGGTCCCCATTCGCATCGTATTAGGATCCAATACCATCAACACGAACTTCAATCTATACTGCCCCGTGGTCCGGCATGAAAGGTCCGGGAAGCAGAAGAAGCATCCCTCAACCCCGCGTTCGTCTTTGCCAACAAACGGGCTAGCTACTAGCGTTCCCATCAGCCGACGCTGCTGATTGCGACGCTCTCCGCCGCCTGCGCTACCGTCACCTTCCATAGCCCCACTGTCAACGTCGAGCGACGCGTCCCATAGCGAGCAGTGTACCACGTAGTACGGGTAGCGTAGGCGACGAGCCATTTCATCAGAGGCCGACATGGCGACAGGAGCCGGGGAGGCCGAGTTGGGGCTCTCCGCGATGCGCAGTTCGAGGATGGGAGGCGGGTCTACGACGCGGCGGTCTCGTTCCCCGAAACCACATGCTCGCGCGGCGAGGGGTTGTTGCCTCATGTGCAGCGTGTACGTCGGTTGTGGTCTGGCATGTGTTAGCTTAAGTTATGGAATCGGATGTAGAGATGGATACATACTTTGAACTATCAGGCCTAATCAGATCCGCAATCCCAATCCCGCTCGAGTCCCGCAACTTTTGCTCTTTAGGCTTTGGCAGAGTCCCTGTCGATGGTCTCTTCCGTAGATCCCGGGACTGCGGTGACGGCGAGCGAAACATCTGCATGCTGTGGTTATTTGAATCACTTTGATTATTATAAACACCGCCTTGCACGTGATACGGATCTTGCATCGGTCTCGGTGGCCCGAACGTTGGAGACGACTGTTGCGAGAGGGGTTGACTCTGTTGGTGGTGCTGCGGCGGCGGCGGCGGCGGCGGCGGTCTATTCGCCGGCCCGCTACCACTGTGATTGCTATTATTACTATTGAGTATTTTGCGGTATTCGTCTGCGGCGTCGCGGCGCTGTCCAATCTTGCGCACCTGCCTCGTCTCAGGGGGTTGTCTGCCAAACTGGAAGGGCGAGCCCGTACCCGGCTGAAGGGGAGAGAATTTCAGCGGCTGCTCTTGTGGATGCATGGGGGGCGGCTGTCGATCTTGAGGTGGGTACGCGTGGTATGGGTGTTGATTTTGTTGATTGTGTTGATTGTGGAGAGAAGGGAGGGTGACGACGGGGCTGGAGGGCGCATATTTCATACTATTTGGTGGGGGGCGGTCGGGGGGG
>JPJV01002015.1:0-21793 GCA_000750745.1 Pseudogymnoascus sp. VKM F-4281 (FW-2241)
TATACCCGGGTATATACTCGGATACCAAGGGTATATTGGTATCCGTGCCGAACACTGACTGTGCATAACAAACAGTGAGTACGGCAACTGTAATTAAAATATAAGTATTCAATCATTTAAATCTCAAATTAATAAGCCAGTCACTCATAATTAACGGTTAAGAAAGAAGTTCTATTGGCTTAAATAGTTCAAATCGATCTTCAGTTAAGTTGGTGCCCCGTCCCTACTCTTGGGCGGCACGAATAGACTGGAATTCAGGGCATAAGCGATATTGAAAATAAAATTTCATATGCAAATCAACGTGACAAAATAGTATTAGTTTATTTCATCTGTACTCTGGGTGCAATCCCAATGGGCCTTTTCAGCCTTGAGGACATGAACCCGTAATGAAGTCTGCCACACATACATATATTACAGCCTCACAACGCCCTATAATGACCGCTCGAACGCCGATTTCCCTTCTATAGACACTGCTTTATTCAGCCATCCAAAAGACCGCTCTCCTTCAGGCTGGAGAATAACTCCGGCTCGAGGAATTTGGCCACGCTAACATCCTCGCTCAGCCCCTTCCTCCTCCTCGTCTTGAGCACAAAGTCTCGCGCCGTTGCTTGCACGCTCGCTGGCTCCAGGGGTCGGAGCGTCACCTCCCTATCCAGAGGGTCACCAGGCACAATACTCCAGCGCTCAAAAACAAGACTCACGGCCGCCTGGCCCTGCGTATGAATCCTCAAATCCGTTTCGAATCCGAACGAGTCAATGACAGGTATCAAGCCCTGGCACCTGTAGAGTGGGGTTCCAGCAATTGGCCCATCGCTAAGGACATGACCGCGTCGCCTTGCGAGGACAGTGTACAATGCAGAGACAGAGTCTGCAGGCCCCGTCATAGCCACACTATACACGGGCTCCATTAGGCGCGGCGACGCCATAAGGAAAGAAGAGTAAACGGCGCGGCGAGAAGTAGGAATTATTTGACCGCCACCACGGAAGATAGGTGAGGCAGCGAGAGTTGCATCGGTGATTTTAAATTTCGTGTTGCGGATCGGCTCCTCACATAGAGGCCCTTCTCTGGTACCCCAACTGAAGCCTTGACGGATAGTATCGCGGACAGTGGCAAGTAATTTCTTGTCAACCTGCACATATATTAGTCATCATCCATGGAGATTTGTAGTTAGGGTGAAAACTTACTTCGGAGGGAAGAGTATCATCTTGTAGGATATTTGGGCCTATGTCATCCGGTCCGAAGGCCCAGATGCTGCGCGAAGCTAACAAGTCCCAGCCGTAATTCTCTTCAAAAAATTTACCAGTCTTCCTGACTGGGTCTCTGATGCTGACTTTCCCGCTCTCGATGTCCTCTGCGATTCCTGAATCAAGGGGTTCTGCAACCATCGTAATTTTGACCTTCTTGTTTGGCGATAATGCGTAGCATTTGATCGCGGACGTCTCAACAACAGTCTCACAGAACCTAGTGACTGGATCCGAAACCTTGATCTCCATTTCAGCGTAGAGACGGCGGAGGTCGTACAAGACGCAATCCATATAAAGCTCTCCGGTGCCAAGAATGACATGTTCTCCCGATTCCTCAACCTTAGTTGTAATCAGAGGATAGCTTTTATTAATCTTCCGTAATCCATCAAGCATCTTGGGAAGTTCAGATGGGTTAATTGGCTCCACAGCGACCTTGAAGACAGACTCTGTAAGCTGCTTAATTGGCTTGAAGATGTATGCCTCTTCATCGTCCTCAAGTTTGAGTGGCACCAATGTTGAGGACTTCACAATAGAATTATCGACCCCGCCCAAAAGGCACCAGTTCCCCGCCGGAATACCATCCGTAGGAATATTGTACCTGGTCTCAGCAATCCACACGTCAGATATAGTGGCAATCGCCATATCTTCTTCGTCATGCACCGAGTAGCCCTCTCCAAGTACCCGAACTTGCTGTCCGGGTTTGGCAGTTCCACTCAGCACTCTTCCAAAAGCATTAAAGCCAGAAGCGTCGCTGGTGTTAAATAACTTGGAGATCTGGACCACTAATGGTCCGTCTTGGTCGCACTTTGCCATTGAATCTGCCACCTTTGTGTCTAACGGCCCAGTGTAATATTGCTGGAGCTTCTTTTGTGCCCCCTCAACCGGGGATGGAATATGCTCAACCACCATATCAACGAAGCCACTCGCAGGCCCAAAGAACTGTGCGCAAACCAGATTTAATAAAACTTTCGCGTCCGACTTGTATTGTGACGGTTTCAAGTGAATGTTCAGTGTAGCCAGTGTTTCCTTGAGATCCTCTGGGCTCTCGCTGATAGTATGTGAATAGAGCTTGTAGATCGGCTCCAGAATGAAGTTAACAAACGACCGCTTCGAGCGCTCCTCAGTTCCCTTCCTTGTGAAAGATCTCTTCGTTGGGTTGAAGAACACATCGCCCCATAACCGGCGTGAAAATTCTGTGGCGCTAATTCCTGGATATGTGTCTGCATACATCCTCGCAAAGGATTGTAGTGTGAAGCACCATTGCATGCTACTGCAGGCAAACAAGACATTTCCTTTCTCGGGACTCAGCCTTCTCGTTTCGCCCTGGCCCGGCAGAGCGTTCTCTATGGCCGTATTTACCTCTTCGATGACATGCTTCAGCTTGAAATAAGCGTCCGTAGGAGGAAGCTTCAGCTCCAATATCAGTCGATCTAGCTTGTTCACCACCAATACAAGTGGCAGACCCTCTAGTACGGCGTACTTTATAATCTGCTCAGTATTGACCTGAACGCCCTCAACCACATCGACCACCAAGACAACGCCATCGACAAGACGCAGGGAGGCTGCCACCTCGTCTACGAAGTTGACATGTCCGGGGGTATCTATGATGTTAAGAAGATGCGATTTGCCTTTGGTATTCTGGAGAACTAAGCTCATTGGCGCAGCCTTGATAGACAGCCCTCTGTCTCGTTCCAGTAAAGAAGTATCCGTATATCGTAATTGTTCGTCTCGTGCCTTTCCCACCCTCTTCTCGAGTCTATCACTGATGTCATGAGTCTCCAGAACAAGCATGTCCATCAACGCCGTTTTTCCGTGGTGTAAATGTCCAGCAAAAGCAACGTTCCGTACTTGATCCGGAAAGTTCATAAGGTCTGCCATAAAGTGTCTGTCGAAGTGAACTGGTGGTAGGTCTGCCTCCTCAAGCAGGAACTTCTTCACCTCGACAGGCGCAATAATTGGCTGTGTGAGCGGCTGCGCATCCTCTTCCTGAACCATTGTCTCGACATCTTCGCCATAAACCTGCTGCGCAGTCGGGTAGTATTGCTTGTCTTCGTGTAGTATCACTGCATTAGATGGCCCATCTTCTAGGTATAAGTTAGCATTGTTAACATGCCTGCCATTCGAGAAGCGCAAACCGTCTATTTCCATTAACTCCTGCCCAGTAGCCTCTGGCGCCTCTTCCTCGGGGTATTCCTCGTCGTAGACGTATGCGCTCGCATCAATGCCATGCTGAGAATCATCTTCTGATTCTTCTGCTTCACCAATGAAGTTACCGAACCTGGTTGACGATTAGCGCATATCCCTTTCCGTGTAGCTAGGCTATATTGGGGAATAACATACTCATCATAGAGATCATCCATTGCTGCGGTATTGGACTGTGTAGAATAGGAAACGTGAAGCTGGCTTCCTTCCCTCTGCTGCCTTGTTTAAATGTTCGCGAATCTGAAAGGTCGCGTTGCGCGCACGTGATCTGGATTCTTCGATTAACCTGCGCTGGGGTTTTGTGAGCTCTGGCCCAGACGCTAAGGCCGATTAGTGATCGAACCACTGGGTTGAGCTAGTGGTGTGAATTGTGGCATGATGCCAAGATTTCAGGAACCCAAAAATGGTACACCGCCAAATAGATGGAGCTAAACCGCTCCGGTTGATCCCCGACTCTCCCTGCCCCTCACCAGAATTGATAAATCCTCCTTCATCCCCCACCCTCTCACCCCTTCTCCAACTTCTCCACCGTACTCTACGCTCCCAACCTCAATTCTATAAACTTTCACCTATTATATCGCAGCCATGTCTTCATTCCCTCCAGTTTACATTGTGTCTGCCGTCAGGACTCCTGTCGGATCATTCCTGGGGTAGGTTCTCAAGCTCCCAATGTCAACCATTTTCTGCCCGCGTGCGTGAGGAGCCCATTTCTAACTTCATATCGACAGATCTCTTTCGAGCTTGAGCGCGACTCAACTTGGAAGCCTTGCCATTAAGGGTACGCTACGATTGCAGTATTGCCTTCCCATAATATGCCATGCTAATAGTAACTACAGCCGCTGTCGAGCGTGTTCCAGAAATCAAGCCAGAGGATGTTGAGGAGGTGTTCCTAGGAAATGTTCTGTCTGCAAACCTTGGTCAGAACCCAGCCAGGCAATGCGCCATTGGTGCCGGCCTCTCAGAGTCCACTGTTGCAACCACCGTCAACAAGGTGTGCGCTTCAGGAACTAAGGCCATTATCCTCGGCGCGCAGACTATTATGACTGGAAACGCCGATATCGTCGTTGCAGGTGGTACCGAATCCATGTCGAACGCTCCTCACTACCTCCCCGTCCTTCGCAACGGTGCCAAGTACGGAAACCAGACCCTTGTCGACGGTGTGCTGAAGGATGGCCTGACCGATGCATATGGCAAGCAAGAGCACATGGGCATGCAAGGAGAGGAGTGTGCGCAAGACCATTCCATTACTCGCGAGCAGCAAGATGAGTACGCAATCAACTCTTACCAAAAGGCACAGAAGGCCACTGAGGCTGGACTCTTCAAGGCCGAGATTGTCCCAGTGGAGGTCAGCGGAGGCCGTGGAAAGCCAAACGTGATTGTCGACAAGGATGATGAGGTCAAGAACCTCAACATCGACAAGCTGAAGGCCATGCGCCCAGCTTTCCAGCCAAACGGGGGAACTATCACTGCCCCTAACGCGGCACCAATCAACGACGGTGCATCAGCACTCGTGCTTATGAGCGAGGCAAAGGTTAAGGAGCTGGGAATTAAGCCCCTGGCAAAGATTCTTGGCTGGGGCGACGCAGCGCAGAAGCCCAACAAGTTCACCACTGCCCCAGCTCTCGCTATTCCAAAGGCGATCAAGCACGCTGGCATCGATGCATCCCAGGTTGACGCATATGAGATCAACGAGGCCTTCTCAGTTGTCGCTCTTGCGAACATGAAGCTTCTCGGACTCGACGCTGCGAAGGTCAACATCAACGGTGGATCCGTTGCTATTGGACACCCATTGGGATGCTCCGGAGCTAGAATCGTCACCACCCTCATTCATGTTCTGAAGGAGCAGAAGGGAAAGATTGGCGTTGTTGGCATTTGCAATGGTGGTGGCGGAGCATCTGCCCTTGTCGTTGAGCTTGTTTAAACGGAAGACTCGGAAAGAGGTTGGCGACGCGCAAGGCTTGTCCAGATGCATGTCAGGAGGTTGAGTATGTTTCAAAAGTAGCGCACAATTAGAAGCAGTATTCAAATTTAATGATTAATAAACACAACTCGACCGGGTTAATAGCAACTTTTCAGAACCCGCAGGCCGCGTAATTGTGGCTATGCTGCCCATTTCCTGTTTCTGGCCATCCCTGAAAAGCCGCATATGAATATGGTACGATTATGTTTGTGTTGTAGTACCTGGAGCTCATTCGAAATATCGGTGTGCTGTCAACGGCTCAACCGATTTCCTCTACAATTCACCACGTCACTGCACTAAAGTAAGAAACTCAAAGTGTGTTGCAGGTGGGCGCGATGTCTTCCCATGGTATTCATATGTTGATGCCTATAAGCTTAACAGCCTTTACGCCTCCGCCCAATGCGTCACTGTCCAACCCCACCATACGTGTAGGTCCAGTGCGAACCTTTTTGACACCGCTCACGCCGCACCTCTGTAGAAAATTGCATATTATCCCAAGAGCCTTCTGACGGCTCATCCGCGGTCCTGGCGATCCCCGCCTATCCTCTCCAACGCCTCTAGCATGACTACCGAGTTGCCACGAATAACCTAGACACCGATCAGTTCCTGTTCATGAATTCTCTTGCTGTGTAGATTGTGACATACCACCATCCCTATTCTGACCTTCTCTCCGCCGTCTTTCTCCTCAAATGCGTCGTCGAGCACGATATTCAAAAACACCTAGAAGCAAAGTCTCAGCACAAGTTTTGGGCGCACTGGGCCAGAGTGTAGTGACTAACATCGTATCCGCGAAGAACTCCGATAACTTTTCGGCTTCCATTGAGCTGGACGAAGAGCCTCTTGTCGAGGTACTGTATTCAGTTAGTCTAGTTCATCACTTCGACTCCCCGCAGAGTTGGTCGCGTGTCGCATGCGCCGAGGTGCGGGTTATTGAAGAGACAGGGCTTTAAGAACAAGAGCGTACCTTCTTAAGCTCGGGCTGAGCTTGAGGCATTGTGAGAGGCGGGGTTGTGTATATGCTGCTGAACCTTAAGACGCGGCGGCACAAGAGCTGGAGTGGGTTGTGGATTTAGAGTCTTCTAGGTCACGTGGCGATAAAGACGTGAGGTAGCCTTGGGAACGACCATTTTTATCAGCCTCGGACTTTCGTGTCCCAGCAACGATTTACTTTCAATAAACATTGCGCCATCATAAATTGTAACCATTGAGGGACACAACTGGCACAGCAGAAGTATTACTTGTGCCATGTCTTCCTTCGGTGGAAAGCGCAAGGCGCGCAAAATCCAGGTCAACGACGACGAAGATGAAACAACACCGTCACCACCAACAATAGAACCCAACGCCACAGCTGAACGTACGTCCTTCCTGTCTCCCCCCTGCGTCCTCTGCTGATCCAAACCATAGCTGACACCTTCTCCTAGAAAAACCCGTTACAACGTCGCACACCCGATCTAAACCTTTCAAGAAATCAGCCTTGCGCCACAGCATCGCATTTGATGACGAGCAGTCGCAAGACACCTCTGGCACCGATGGAGGCAGCGAACCCAAACCAATCCGCGAAGTTGACTTTGGGTCTAGCGGGACCGGATCTCTTTCGTCGCGGCCAGGCGGCAAACGGGCAGGCCAGGCCAAGAAGAAGCCCGCCGCTTCGCGGTTGTCCTTTGGGCCTGGAGAAATAATATCTGGCGATGATGCGGCAGCACTGGAAGAAGACGAGTCGTTTACGCCTAAGAAAACAGCCCCGAGACGAGGCATCGAGGCGAATAATCTGCGGCTAAGTCTACCGGCTTACCAGCGGGGGCGTGAAGGAGAGGAGGAGGAGCGGCCAACATATAGCAAAGATTACTTGGAGGAGCTGAAGATGAGCACACAGAGCACGCCAAAGGATCTGCAGAAGTTATCCACCGAAGAAGATGGAGAAGAGGGGTTAGACGCGAGCGAACTCGAGGGCGCGACGGTGGTAGAACCTAGCGGCGAGTTGTTATCGCGGCGCGACGAGGATAAGGCATATATTCCCACCGAGGCAGAGATCGCAGAGAAAAAGCAACGAAGAGCAAGGCGCGCGCAGGAGCAAGATTTCATATCACTCGACGACGGAGGGGATATGAGCCAAATAGGTCCAATCTCACTGCTGCCAACGCGAAAGAAGGAGACCCGGCTAGTTCGAGACGATGAGGATGTCATGGAAGGGTTTGAGGATTTCGTTGACGACGGCCGTATCTCCCTCGACAAGAAAGCGCAGCGCAAGGCACAGCGGCAGCAGAAGAAAATAATTGCGCAGGCCATCCAAGAGGCGGAGGGCAGCTCCTCCGAGGAATCCGACGACTCTGAGGCCGAACGGCGCGCTGACTACGAAGCCGCGCAGACCCGCGCAGGGATGGATGGACTCAAGAAACTCGACGCGACGCAGGCGGCAGCGCTGGTTCCACCAAAAGTCACACCCATACCAAGCTTATCAGAGTGTCTAGCGCGATTGCGGACGTCGCTGAGCGAGGCGGAACAGGAGTCTACAAAGCGGAGCTGGAGGATGGGCGAGTTGGTAAGGGAGAAGGCGGAAATTATTGCTAGGGAGCAGGAAGTACAGAGGTTGCTTCGAGAGGCTGGGGAGAGGTATTCGGCGCTGAGGGGCGATATGAATTTACCTCCCGTTGATACAGCGGATCCGATGGCATTTCCGTCGGTTGGGGATGGGATTAGGGAGGCAATGAGCAGGAATTCGGGACTGGAGAGTTTTGGGAATACGCCCGTGGGGAGTTCCGGAGTGGAGGATGCGGAATGAGAGATGAGTGACTGTGGTTGAAGTACCATAGCTCTCCTTTGAAGATACGTTAGTGTATAATACCCAAGTTTATAATATAAATTTCAAAGCTTCATATAGCCATTGTGATATACGAATCTCCGTGTATTTATCATTCGTGATTCATACCAGTCAGCAATCGTCTATAAGCATCTATGGACATCCATCCCAATTTCGCATTCGCCGCCCGCATACCACATCAGCTTTACCTTCATAAAGGCAGTTCCCCATACTCCGTCACCCAGTACTCCATGCTCTCAGCGAAGATTTGACTTGTCTCCCAGACATAATATCTCCCTCAGCCGTAACAGCCTAATCTGTCTCCACTGGGGTCTGCCCTAGCCTTTGAAACGCTTTCACTATGTCACCATCAACGTTGATCAACCAATCCCTTTGGAATGCCTCTTCGCCGCCAGCATTCTGCACCAAACCCCCCAATCTTTCCTTTGTGAACTGATGCGCGTGAATAGTATGCACGGGATCATTCCTCTCTAGAACCTTCTTCCGACCATCCTCCATGCCCTCCCACTCCTTTGTCTCCTGTGGGGTCTCCTCCGACCATACCAAGGCCTCTTTCCCCTCTGCCCAGCTATCCAAAAGCTCAGCTATCACGCTCGACCACATGGCAAAATAATCCTGAAGGCTCTGTAGCACAAGCCCCGTCATAGGGGATGGCAGCTCCAATAGTCGTGTCAGCGCCAAACACGACAACTTCTGTCGGTGCGGATTCGCCATGCTATCGAAGTGCAAGAACCACTCCGTGCTCAACCACCCCCATACCGATTCTAGAGGCCCGACGCTCGAGATGGTACCCACGAATGTCGCAGGGTCAGTAATCGCAAGTCTGGCTATGATGGTGAAGTAGTCCGTTTCAATAACGTCGCTAATTTTGGGGTAGCGGCGATTTGGGCCGGTGGTTTGGTGTGCGTCCCATGCCTCGTGGAGCCCTGTCAATATTTTCTCCATGAAGCCACTCTCGACGAGGTCTTTTGCAACAGCTACTACACCGTTGGTGCCGCCTAATATCTCGGCCTGGCGAATCATGTTCTCCACGATGCTAATCACCAGGCCAATAAGATCGCGCTTCGCAATATCCAGAGCGTTTGTCATATAACTGAGAACTCGAAGACGAGTGGTGTCGGCAAGCATAACCCCAGGTGCGAGGAGTACATATGATTCCAGTATTCCGAGAACCACACTTAAATTGTCGCTGCCAATTTCCAGGAGAGGAAAAACGGAGTCGACGAGCGGTATCACTGGGCCAGATTCCTCTGCTGGTGTCTGCTGCAGCATATTGGACCAGAGGTCTAACGCCTCTTCGAGGAGGTACACAGCCATATCCGAGCCATGTTCCACGGCTCGTTGAATTAGAGGTACGATAAGAGGATGGTAACGCACGGAATGCATCTTGGTGGCCATGACAATATTTGTGAGAAGGGTGAGAATGGCCTGTTTCATGAGGTGCTCTTCACCAGATGCAGTCCAGAGATCGGGGAGTAGAGAAACAATTTCATCGGCGAATGGCGCAGCTTGTAATTCGAGGCGTATGAAAATGACACGGATGGTCTCGAGGACAGCCAGTTGAGTCTCAGCATGGCTCAGCTCTCGAATTAGACCCATGAGACGATGAAGGAACTCCTCCGCAAATGGCAAGAAAGGCTCAACTTCGAAGCTAAAATCATCCACTGCAGACTTGAGGTGACGTGCAGCAGTCACGCGAACGACTTGGTCATTCACAGAGTCTGCTGGGTTGAGTAGGTGCTTGAATATCTCGTAAACAAGAGGTCTATTTCCCACCGATATTTTGATCGTTACCCATTGCCCAATGAGTATTGCGATTCTTCGGCGCAAGACCTTATATTCCGGGCTTGATTTGTGAACATCATTGACCAATGTCGAAGCCAGGAAGGAGTCAAAGTCGAAGCTATCGGATAGGACCGGTGCCGCAATGCCCATGGCCGTATAAACAGAGTCTTTTGCAACAATGTCTCCGTTGTCGTTTCCTGTCACAGATTGGAAGAAGTTAAGTAATGGCTGTGCAAGCAGATGCTTGTAATTGATGACGAGGTCCATGAAGAGCTTTTCTGAGCATGGCCGGACTTCAAACTCCCAACCATCGCCACCCGCATCTTCTCGTATCTCCCACTCATATGGGTCCTCGTTCCATGCTTCGAGGTCTGCTTGGCGGAAAATGAAGAACTTGGTAACAATAACACTTGCCATCTGAGAAACCAGTTCATCTGTGAGAAGCTGGAACTTGATGACATCCATCAGGCCCTTTTCGGCTTCTTTTATTTCAGCGCTGCGGTATATGAAAGATAGCTTCGGTCTGAACACCATTTGGAGGCACGACCTTAGTAGTGAGAGCCCCTTCAATGCCAGTTTCTCTAAAACATGACGACCATCTTCGTCGCCAGCATCCGAATCTGTTTTGGAGGTAAACGTGGATGATCCATATGCCTCCCCATATTTCTCAATGAGACTCCAATATCCGCGAGCCAGCTCGACTGAATTTGGAAGGGCAGCAAATGAAGATGCGTGGGTTTTTGCCATTTCAAGGTGTAATTTGGACAACTGAAGCAGGTGCTTCTCTACCAGGTCCTTGGCAGGAGACGAGATTAACGGTGGCTCATGAGAAATCATCCCGAATAATTGCCCGAATTGGAGTTGTGAGTGACCCCACAACTCTTGGACATCTTTATCTTGGGCGGGATATTTATAGCCAGCTATCAAAAGGCGCCGAAGAATCTTCAGGGTAAGGAGGCTGCTGTCCATAGCGTCCATGGCTCCTCCTTCATCGTCTCCACCGGCGGTGAGAAAACCATACCACTGGTTAACCTTCTGCGTATAGATATTACTCAGAAAGAAGACAATTTCCGGCGTAACGGACTGCAGGGCCGTCTGCGACTTCCTTAAACGAGCGGAAGCCAGCTCCTTCACGACCTGGAGCAGAATCAACAGTCCCCTCTGTAAACGAAGCTGGTTCGATTCGCTTGCAACCCGCATCAGTGCTATTAAGGACGTGAGGACATCTGGCCAGTCATTCGGATAATCGATCCGCGCAATCTTGGATATCACAAGGGCGTTTTGCAAAGCGAGCTGTACATTTGCCTCTGCCATACCGCCCTCTAGGAGCCTCGACCGCATTTCCTCCTTTTCGGCTTTCTGTATGCACTTCGCCACGCCCTTCCTCCAATACTTGTCCATTCCATTTTTCAGTTGTATAACGGCGAGATATCGTATATCCGTGGGCAGTGATGTGTCCAAGAATGCTGACTGAAATATGATTAGCCGCTGCGCCTACAGTATGGGATGATGTTGTTGTTGAGGTTCATGCGGTGGTGTGCTCACCTGAAGCAAAGAGTAATAACCGGGCTGGCCCTCCCATGTCTGCAGTTGCTGTGTCCCCGATCTTATCAAGTTTTGTTGGTGGGAACTGGCTGACTTCAAGGCCATGAGCACCTGCTGTGGGGTTAGCGGGGCAGCCTCCCCAGGAAGCTCGATAGCTCCCTCCATAGCTGGCGTTACAGCAGAAAAATGAAGTAGACAGGGGTGGATAAACTGGAAATGAGAACGATGCTATGAAGCAATATTCTATCCCTTTTGTTCAGTCACAGTGCTTCTTTCTGCCCTCAAAGTTGTGAAGGTTCCATCTAGAGATTAAGCTTCATGGACCCCAAGAAATTATGTTCCCCACCATGCACAATCAACAGCCTCGCGATAAACGTTAATCCGCTCCGGGCCTCCCCTTCAGAGTGAGCCCCCAACGACCTCGGCTCAGCACCTCACGGCTTCACTCACGAGCAAGGAAGGGCGGCACCTCTCGCAAACCCCGATATTCCCTTTCCGGATCTCAAGAAACTGCACACGACCTTATACCATGCGCCTATAATGTCCTCCGCTGACTTCCAAGCCGCGCAACAACGCATCGCCGCCCGTCGGGCGGCGCGCGCTGCGTCTGCTGTTTCTCAACCACATGCCCCCGCCTCATCACCCCTCCACAAACACCTCTCACACCTTCCGCCCTCACTCAACCGTCTCGGCGCAGCTGGTTTTGCAGCATGGGATACCATACGCGGACGCTCCGGCACCAGCCCGGCCTTCCGCGTCGGGCAGGCTGACGCCGAGCTCCTAGACGAAGAGCTCCTCTCCCTACTCCGCGGCCAGATCACGTCAGGGCTGAAATACTTCGGGGATATACAAGAAGAATGGGGAGAAGAAGTTGGACTCGCACTACGGGGCGTGCTATTCAAAGTTTCCGTATGGGACCATGGTAAGGCTTCCCCTCGCGTTCATACTCAATCGACCTGCTAACAACCTCCCAGACGCGACATACGGCGCCGCCCTCCAAAACCTCCGCTTCACCGACGCGCGGCACAAGGGCCTGGTCCCCCTCGCCCCCTCCCGCTCCCAAAAAGCCCTCTACGGCCTCCTCACCGTCTTCGGCCCCTACGCCTGGACACGATGGGAGCGCTATCTCTCATCCCCCTCCTTCTCCCTCTCCTCGCGCCTCACAACCATAACCTCCCGCCTCACAACCGTCTACTCCCTCGCCTCCCTCGCCTCCTTCAGCGCCTTCCTCCTCAACGGCCGCTACCGAACTCTCCTCGACCGCGCGCTGCGCCTCCGCCTCGCGCCACGCACAAACCAGCTCGCCCGCGACATCTCATTCGAGTACCTCAATCGCCAGTTAGTCTGGCACGCCTTCACCGAATTCCTGCTCTTCCTCCTCCCCCTCCTCGGCATCGCGCGCTGGCGCCGCTGGCTCTCGCGCACCTGGCGTCGCATCTCCTCTCTCTCTTCCCCCTCTGACGAGCCCGCGGCTGCCAAGCAGGGTCCCCTTGCCCATCTCCCCGAGCGCACCTGCGCGATCTGCTACGAGGACCAGAATAAGGCCAAGTCGGAAGCTGAGATTGTTGCTGCGAGCGCGGCGGGACAGGGTGGTGTGGCGGGCGGGATGACGGATGTGACGAATCCGTACTGCGGGCCGTGCGGGTGCGTGTACTGCTTTGTGTGTCTGGCTGGACGGTTGGAGGGCGAGGCGGGGGAGGGATGGGTGTGCTTGAGGTGTGGAGAGGTGGTCGGCGAATGCTGGGCGTGGGGGGGTGATGTGATTGAGGAGAGGCCTGTGAGGGTGGCGAAGGAGGGGAAGAAGGTGGGGTTTGTAGATGGCGAGAAGGGGAGTAGTAGTGAGAGCGAGAGTGCGGCGAGTGGGAGTGACGGGAGGGATGAGGAGGGTTCGGAGGTCTATGAGGAAAACGAGATGCCGGATTTCGACGAATAGGCATTTGGGACGGGGATTTGGACGTGTGTTTACTAGGCGCGTTGTGCTTTCGGTTCTTCTGGCGGCCGTCGACGAGACGGATTGGTTATGTTGTGCGATTTTGGGATACCCGGGGGCGGCTGCGGAGCAGCATACTCGTGAAAGACGGGATGTATAAATACTATAAAAGGTGTATCACCACGAGAGGACAGACTACGGCCGTGTAGTTCAAATAATATCATATTCTACGCCTTAAACCCATGCAATTAGTGTGATGTTCCCTCAGAGCACATATGCTCGTCTGGTACCCTTTACTTCTTCTGATACGCCTCGCCGATTCCACGCTGGACGGCCTCCCTCGCGGCAACTCTATCGATCCAGCGGAGCAAGTGCGGGAACTTCGCAAACTCTTCCTCAGTGAAGCCGCTGTTCCTCCATCCCTTGACCCATGGCCAGGTACCAAGCTCAGCAACACCGTATTTACCCTTGCCGTTACCAGCGAGGTATTCACGCTCAACACCTGTGTATCTGCCCGACAATTGGATCTCAAGCACCTCAAAGACTCGCAGAGTCTCATTGCGGAAGCGGTTGATTGCGAAACTAGCATGTGTTAGGAGGATGCTGCGGGGAAAGAGGTGGAGACTGTGGGGGTTACTCACGGGATCTGCTCGGCTTGCCTGCGGAAGAAACCAAGATTGCCTTGGTACGGGGCTCCGCTGCCGTGCCAGAAAAACAACCATTGGTTGGCCTGGCTCGTCTGGAGCTCGTCCTTGAAGCGGAAGTGGTAGTCGGGGTCGTAGTTGCGAACGAGGTAGAGAAGGATGGCAGAGGTCTCAAAGACGGGGAAGGGGGGGGATTGGTTGTTGTCGACTAGGACGGGAATGCGGCCATTGGGGTTGAGGCGGAGGAACCACTCCTTCTTCTGCTCGTTGGTGGAGATGTCGCTGTGGTGATATTAGTGTGTTGTTCTTTCGAGCTCAACGAGTGGGAACGGGGGCAAGAGCAAGCGGACATCACAGTAGTGGTGAATTGGAGACCATATTTGTCCTTGAGCTCCTCAAGCAAGATTTGGACCTTTTGGCCGTTGGGGGTGCTTTGGGTCACTAGGTGGAGGCCCTATTCCGAGGATTACAGTCAGTCTCGTAACCAACAAGTGATAATAAGTGATAAAACACAGGGAACCTATACCTTTGCATTCTTGACATCATCAGGCGTCTCGTCGATATAGATTGATTGAGACATGTTGTTTCCTTTACTTGAAGGCAGTCGCGCAGAATGTGTTTGTTTACGTGTAGATGGTGTCCTAGAATTGAAATGTCGAAGCTGAGGTTGGAGTGGAATTGAAACGCATAGAAGAAGTCGGCGGGGTATATGTGTACAGAGTGAGATTGAAGAAAGAGAAGGAGAAGCAGCGAGTAAAGGACGCATTATATACATTGTCAATCGACGTCACAATACCTACTTAATAGCTCTTTCCTTTGTGAGCTCTCAATCAGTTCCGTAACATTAGTTATTAATCACACGACCTGCACCACCACCACCGCGGGGCCAATACCCGGCACGTCATAGCTCTACATGCTTTGTCATAATCTTCCACCTTTGGTCAGTTATGCAGCCCAGTCCGTTTGCGCAGGCTGTTTATCCATCGCCATTACACAAAAAGGTAATTATTAAGATTATTAAGCTCAAGTCGGCCCAGTAATTCAGTGATGCCAACAATGAATGCGCGTGCGGATGGCGATATGCAGATGTCGCGATTTGAAATCAAAAATACGTATTGCGTGTCTTCGTCGTACGAAGGAAGGTATAGCTTCAAACCTCGCGACCCCGCCCTGCCGTGCTAGGGTCGCGACATCAAGGGGAACTATTCACGATTAAAACTCGGAGATCGGCATTTGCGCCATCATACTTCAGTCTGATCCTTTCAATATATTCCATATATACTTTATGCCGAACGCCGAACACCGGCTACCGGTATTATTTTGGCCGTCATTCGTGCTGTATCTACAAACTCCGCTTTCTTTTACAGATATCAAAGTTGCTGTCGTGACATGCATCTCTCATCTACACCACAATCAAGTTCCTCACCCGTCGGCCCTTTGAACTCTCAACCCAATACCTTCTCCGCATCCCCAAACTCTTCGCCCTCCTCAGCGACCCCCACGTCGCATCTCCCCCACCAACCATCACCATCGGCACTTCATGCACGCGTCTCATCCCCGCCGGCGTCTTTTGCACCACATCCAGCAGTGGCCTGGTTAGCTCATACTCGCTTTCATCGCTCACGATAACCACCATCTGAAGCCCCGCGTCGGTGGGATGGAAGGCCGGTACGTTCGCTAGCTTCTCGCTGAAATTGCATTCCCCGCGCCGCATCACTATCACATTGTACTCGCGCACCACGTTGTCGGGTAGCTTGCCTTCGCAATTGTAGGACGCGAAGTAGATGCTCTTCCAGGATAGGGGGTCGGTGGTCACGGTGTTAGTGTCGGGCGCTTCAAGCACGGCAGGAAGTGGCGCCGCGCCGGTGCCAAGTGCACAATGTGCGCGCAAGGAGAGGAGTTGATATTTTGGTCCCTGATTAGGCTGGGGTAGGAGCGTGGCGACGGGGTCGCGGAGGGCGGATGTGACTTGTTGGAAGAGGGAGGAGAACATAGTGCGATAGTCTGAAGGTAAGTCTGCTAGCGCCTCGAGGTGCAGCGATTCAGGTGCTGTCTCAGTATGATGAGCTTCTTCGATTTTGCCGCTGGTCGGGATGTTAGATGATGGCATCCCGCTTGTTTTGTTGACCTGAGGGTTCTCGACCTGGATGATGAGATCGACGGTGAGAGGATCACGGATGCGGGTAAATAACGGATCAGCGAAGGGCCCAATCGTGTCTCGAGAGATGAAGACCTTCTCATCCCGACCCAGCGGGGTGGTGCCAACATTCATGATCCGCCACGTCTCGGAAAGGGGTTCTTCATCATACATGAACTGCGTCGACTTTTCTTCCTCGATCATCGCCACAGTAAGGCCAGCAAGGTTTTGGACGAGGACACCCTCATTGCTCATTCTTACCACGGACTGAGAGCTCCCGGCTATATTTAATCCCTGGCTTGCAAGTTGTGAAGTGGATGGGAATTCTATCCAAAACGTATCCCGCAGAGGTAAAAGTGCACACATCGCGTTAGGTGGTACGAGACTTTTAGGGAGAGTCCAGGGGTAGATTGAATGATTTGCTGGTTGTGACCATTGGTTCTCCACTGACTTTGTAGTATCCAAAGCCGTTCCATCCATGGTATTATAATTCGGGACACGGTGAAGCCCGGTTAAGCTCGCAGCATGGAATAAATCTGGCCGTGCAGCAGTGGCCGACACCGTAAGTGGTAGCATTGTTGCCGGAACAGGACAACTATCGACATTTTTGAGCGAGGTATAAGGCTCCAAAGATGAACTCCTGGGCACTTTAGGTGTGCCCTTTTGCTGATTTGATTTTCGTGGGATGATTAAAGGATGACCCTCTGTTGTAAAGACGTACGGGGCATCAAGAGAATTTAGAGGGTGATCCGGATCAAAGAGGAGATATAGATATTTCGCTGTCTCCCCTAGGAAGAAGCTTTCCATTCTATCACTCATTTTGCCCGTACGAACGTCGTCCAAGCCAGACCACCCGCACTCTGCCTTGCAGCGGCGCTGGATATCTTTCAAGATCATTTCCCCAACATGAAGGTACCAGGGATCTTGAGTTGCACGGAATAGATAGTAGTTCGACTCGATAAACTCCGGGCGGCCAGGCCACCAACTTAATCCACCCTCAATAGTGCCGTCCCTTACTGACCATCTCTCCGGTAGCGCGGAATATCTTGTCCATAATGCCGTGTATAGTAAATGGGTCTCAATGGCTTCGTCGACCTCACCAGCTATAACCAACAGTCCTGGGTAATAAGCACCAAGACTATCTATCCAATAAGTCTGGGGTGATCCAGTACTAAGATGAGCAACAACATAGTGAGGGTGGTGAGTATTGCTGTATAAATGCCTCTTAATAGCGCCATGTGCTTCTTTCCAAGCTTCCAGAAAACTGTCTGAGGAATTCTCCTCAGATGTTAGGGGCTTATACAGTGTATTTGGGTCGAGCCAAGTATCCGACCTCTTGCCAGCTGGAACCGTCGTGTTTGGTGGAGCAAGACCAGATGTGAGTATATGAGTTTTGAATGCATATTCAAAGAAGCTGTCGGTGCCTGCACCAATGCCAGCATATGGGCCTATCCACTTTCCGTCCTCGGCGTCAATGCCCGAACCGAGAAGGCTGAGCTGACTCCTGTGGGACCACACCGTCCAAAACGACCGTTTGGCGAGTTGCTCGAACCGAGGGTCACCAGTCAAGCGGCTGAGCACAGTAAACTCGAGGACCAAGCTTCCTGCACCAGCACTGCATGTTTCGGTGATCTCGTTGGAACCTGCACCGCCATTCTGTGACCCGGAGCCCTTGTGTAACGGGGATCTATGATAAAACGGTATGCCGTGTCGCAGGTTAACCCTGGGATACGGCATTCCGGTATTGGTATAAAAAGCCGGGAGTAATCGTTGCGCCAAGTCAAAGGCAAGGCGCAGTAACTGCCCGTCGTATTTGAATCCATTTGACCACAGTATTGGGGCTTCGTCCGGCAAGTCTGGCTTCCAAGGCCAACTCACAGCTCGACGCGGTTTGTAGTTCCTTATAGGCAGCTCGCCGATTGCGAAAAGGTGAGCGCTAAGAAGTCCTCCTACACCGCGAATCACTGTTTCGAAGACCTGGACCTTGCTGTCTAAATCGAAGCCCCGCGCCCTGAGGCCTTGCCCTGACGGCCCTTCTGTTCCGTCGCCATACTGGAGAACTAGCGATGCAATGCCATCTTGAAAGTCGTGGAGCGCGTTGAGCCCAGTTCGTTCATTATCCAGGGGTGCCGAAGCAAGGATGGCCAGCGTCGACAGGCTGTCAATGAGCGTGAGCGAGTAGTTCCCAAGGACGTCGTTTATACCAACGTTCCCCGGATTATTGTTTCGGGTCAAGGGGGCGCAGGAGACCGGTCTAAGCTACGGAGAATATCAGTGACTATACAGACTCCCCATCAGGAAGCGGCGTACCTCATCTTCTGGAAATGCGATGTCCATGTAGTTGTCGAATCCATGGTAGAACATGTCCACCGCTCCTTGACGCAACTCGGCAATGCGCCATGGCGGCATAGCATTGGCCACTGCGACGAAGGCAGCAATTATAAATATATAAAGCCATGGTCGTGTACGAGAATGCGGTCTGCTGTTATCTGAGGTAAGCAGAGACGGCCTCAGCCATCGCAATGGCATCGCCGCTATGGGAATAATAACAGCATGAGAGCTAGGTGAGAGTAAAAAACAGCTCTGATGGCTGCGCGCTCGACAAAATTAAGCAAATGGGTATCAATGAAAGGAAAGTTGGGAAGAATAGTTGTAGGAGAGCATGAGTGAGACAGGAATTCACGATGTGATGTGGCTTTAGATTAAATTTAGTATAGGGTGGCATATTACGTCAACTAATATACCGAGGCACGTGAGGCTAAAAAAGAATTCCTAATAAAGCAAATAAGAGTTATTTAAATGCATAAAATAAAATAAAATATAGCAAATTGGGTTCGTGAATGTGAGCACGACAGTTTTTTGTAATTTATTTTGTCGTACCTACAGAATAATATCCTAGTATGGGGTGAGGGGACACCAGTACACAAATTGTAAACCGGCCGATTAATGGTTCCGTTGGTGGAGTGCCAACCTCGCCGAGCAAGGCTGAGAAAGTCCCAAGAAACCACATAGGAACCCGCCCAGCATTTGACGATAAGGAGTGACAAGTCGACCCGCGCAATTCAGCACAACCACCACGACACTAGCTATGTCATTAGGCAGCTGGTTTGCTCATTGTAAACTATGATTGAGCACGATTTGGCAGGCACGGGTAAGGACAGTCCGGGGGATGAGGGTGACGAGCCACTGCTAACATATTACCAGCGCCTTTATGGTCGGTGGAATCTACGAGCGCCTTGCTCGCCGAGCTGGCGCGGCGACAAGAGGAGGGTGAACGACCAGCTTGCGGTTCTGTGCAAGGAGGGGAATATAATACAGCAGCCCACGTTGGAGCCTTGGTTCTTATCCTCGTTCTTAGCATTGCTGGTACGATGACACCCGAAACAACCTTTCCAGGGCGTTACTGACTTCTCTTTAGGCTGTGGCTTCCCCCTCGTCTCCCAGCGTGCCAATAAACATAAAGGGCCAAACGATCTCGTCTTCTACTCGCAACACTTTGGCACAGGAGTGTTGATTGCAACCGCATTCGTGCATCTCCTCCCAACCGCCTTCATCTCCCTCACACACCCCTGCCTCCCGTGGTTCTTCAACCACGGATACCGGCCCCTGGCGGGAGTAATAGCCATGATATCCGCTCTCGTCGTCGTCGGGATCGAGATGTTCCTCCGCACAAGAGGTGTCGCTCATACTCATTCCCACGTCGAGATGTGGGAGCCAGAGATGACTGCTATCCCCGAACCTGGCCAGGAGAGCCAGGATCCCGAGCATGAGGAATCATCTGTGGGGCTGATGGGCGCGGGGTCATGGAATGGTGAACCGAGCGCAAAGGAAAACGGCCGCAAGACACCGGATTATCGCGGAGATGCTGAGGATTCGGACCTCGATTTGGACGAATTAGATCCTGCGTCGGGGACCAGCCAACGTACTGGCTCGCGGACGCATGCTCAAAGCCTTAGTCCTGAGGAACTACAAAAGAAACTCATGGTTCAGTGTATGCTCCTCGAAGCCGGGATCATCTTTCACTCCGTCTTCATCGGCATGGCCGTATCCGTCGCAACCGGTCCCCCGTTCGTCGTCTTTCTCATCGCCATTTCCTTTCATCAGACCTTCGAGGGCATGGCATTAGGATCACGTATAGCGGCCATTAAATTCCCCAAGGGTTCCTTGAAACCCTGGCTAATGGTTCTCGCCTATGGCATTACGACGCCGATCGGACAGGCTATCGGCCTGGGCGTTCATACGCTTTATGACCCGAAGAGCCAGGGTGGGTTGCTTATGGTGGGGGTGATGAACGCCATTAGCAGTGGGCTGCTGTTGTTCGCGGGGCTGGTGCAGTTGCTTGCAGAGGACTTCCTCAGCGAGGCGAGTTATGGTGTACTACAAGGAAAGAAGAGGATTCACGCTTTTACGGCGGTGATCTTGGGAGCCACGCTGATGGCATTGGTAGGTGCGTTCGCATGATTGTGTATATGTTGGTATAGATGGCGTACGGTTTTGTATGAACAGTTGGAATAGCAAAAGGGGCATGTAAGAGGCAGTTATATTTATATATATATATACTTGGAAATGGCATATTTTGTTAACATTTACACCGAGATCTAGTCTTGGTAGGATTCAACCAATTGATATGATGGCTTTCTCTCATTTTTTCGGCTTGTGTAATATTTAGAGATATGCGCAATGAAGCGTGAACAAAAAAGAGACTGAATTCATCCTTGGCATGAGTGCATCTAGGCCTTGCATAGCCCAACATAACTTAATCACCTCAATCTTCTTCGGCGGGCCGTCTCCGTCCGATCACTTCCATCTTGATTGCGGCGTGTAGCATATATTTACCAACAGCCAAAGCATAAAAGTCGGTGCAATAGCATGATTTGGCTTCTTGTATGATCCCTAACAACCTTTGAGCCGCCATCTGTATAAATAAATTCCGATATGCAGTCAAATGCGGCGGACGGCTACCAGCATTTTCCAGGTGTGAAGTCGTCATTGTCGATATTCGGTGTATTCATAGCGTACTATTGGCGAAAACGCGTAATCCACCCGGTAACTTTAGTACGTGCCACCCTGGCTTGTCGTACTCGATTACCTCTGTGGTCCAAGGCAGCACTTCGTAGCACTCCCCAATATTGTCTCAAGATACAACGTATGTTTCTGTTCAGCTTTCAGCTCCAACTCAACACCAGCTGAGCCAATCCGTTTATATACTTGCACCCCGCGGCATCACCAACATCACATCGTCGCATCGAGCTCATCTCGAGCTACCCCGTATCGTCGTTTACTCAGCCTTGCGATGTCATAAGCGTTCCAGCCTCGCCACAAAGCACGACATACATACACCCCGAACCTCGATCATACCAAACAGATCCACGTCGACAGCCTCTGAAGCAGCCATGGTTTCTGTTATGGATGGTTTCGAGGCGCTCTATTATATGAACGTATGGCGGATCCTAGCAGATCTCACACACTCTCTATCAAAATGCATCCTCATCTTCGCCATCCACCGCAATCGGAGTTCTGAAGGTCT